>PVIY010019884.1:0-45829 GCA_004026745.1 Myrmecophaga tridactyla
TTTTTTTTTTTTTTTTTTTTTTGCATAGACCAGGAGTTCACATTGGGTCTCCTGCATGGTAGTGAGCCATTCTGCCACTGGAGTACCCATGCATCCCGGCTTCTCTTATAATAGACCCTTAAGTTGAACAGTATTCCCTACATGAGATCTGGACCTTGATTTCACAGAGAATAACTGACAAAGTGTAAAAAGAAACATTCAGCACAAACTACATGAATACAATGCTTTAGAAGAGTGAAGGAAACTAACTTGCATAATAACCATATCAAGATAATCAAATGCCCTAAACACCACAGAAAATCACAAAACACATGAAAATTTAAGCAGAAATGGCACAGCCAAGTGACCAAATCAAAATTCCAGAGGGGACATGGAATATAGAACAACTACTCAAAGATATTTATAAAGAAATAAAGAATATCAGGAAGACACTAGAAGAGCATAAAGAAGACTTTGGGAGGTTGAAAAGGAAAATGGCAGCTCTCACAGAAATGAAAGATACAGTAGACCAAATAAAAAATATACTGGAGACATACAATAGCAGATTCAAAGAAGCAGAAGGAAGAAGTAGTGAGATAGAAAATAGAGCAATAGAACTAGAGTGCACAAAAGAACAAATGACAAGAAAGATGGAAAAAATACAACTGGATCTTAGTGAAATGATGGACAACAAGAGGCACCAAAATGTAAGAATTATTGGTGTCCCAGAAAAATAGAAGAGTTAAAGATTGGGAAAGTTAGTTGAAAATATAATTGGTGAAAACTTCCCAACCCTTGTAAAAGACATTACTATGCATATTAAAGAGGCCCGGCAAACTACAAATAGAAGAAATCGAACAAGCCCACCCCAAGACACATACTAATCAGATTGTCAGGTGTTTAAGAGAAACAGAAAGTCCTGAAAAATGAGAAAAGTAATCTACTACATACAAGGGAAAACACATAAGACTGGCTTTAGATTACTCAACAGGTGCCACGGAAGCAAGAAGGTAGTGGTATGATATATTTAAGATCCTGAATGAAAAAGACTTTCAACCAAGAATTCTTTCTCCAGTCAAGTTATCCTTCAAAATTGAGGGAGAGATTAAAATCTTTAAAGGTAAAGAAAGATTGAGAGAACTAGTCAATAAGAGACCACCTCTACAATAAATACTAAAGGGTGCCCTGTCAGGTGATAAAAAAAGACAGGAGAAAAAGATCTGGAGTTGGGCACAGAATTGCAGAATATGAGTAAAGATAATTTGAAGGAAAAGAGAGAGAGAAGGAATAATATACAAATCTGACAAATAAAAACTAAAGGACAAGATGGTAGGCTAAAGAACTGCCTTTACAGTAATTACTTTGAATGTTAATGGACTAAACTCACCAATTAAAAGATACAGACTGATAGAATGTATCAAAAACATAATCCATATGTATGTTATTTAAGAAAGATGCATCTTAAACTCAAGGGCACAGATTGAAAGTGAAAGGATGGAAAAAGACATTCTATGTATGCTGTAACCAAAAGAAAGCAGGAGTAGCCATACTAATATCAGACAAAATATTCTTTAAATGCAAAGCTGTTATAAGAGACAAAGAAGGACACTATGTATTAATAAAAGGGGAAAATCAACAGGAAGAAATAACATTCATAAATGTGTATACTCCCAATCAAGGGGCTCCAAAGTACATGGCATATATTGGAAAAACAGAAGGGAGCTATAGACATATCAACAGTAATAGTAGTAGAATTCAATACACCACTCTCTGCTGTAGATAGAACAAGCACACAGAGGATCAATAGAGAACCTAAACAACAAGATAAATGAATTAGATCTAATAGACGTATATAGATCATTACATCCCCAAACACCAGGATACATACTTTTCTTTAGTGTACATGGAGCATTCTTCAATATAGATCATACAATAGAACACAAACTGAGTCTCTAATTTCAACAAGATTGAAATTATTCAAAGCACTTTCTCTAATCACAATTGAATAAAGTTGGAAATTATTAATCACCAAAGAACCAGAGTTTTCACAAATATATGAAGATTAAACAAATCACCTTCAAATAATCAGTGGATCAAGGAAGAAATTGCTACAGAAAACAGCATATATCTGGAGCTGTATGATAATGAGAATACAATATATCAAAATTTATGAGATGTGGCAAAGGCAGTGCTGAGAGGGAAATTTATTGCCTTAAATGCCTATATTAAAAAACAAGAATGGTCAAAACTTGAGCATTTAACTGCTTACCTGGAGAATTGAGAGAAATAACAGCAAACTATCACCAAAGCAAATAAAAGGAGAGAAATAAGAAAGACTAAAGCAGAAATAAACAAACTGGAGAACAATAACACAATAGAAAGAATCAGCAAAACTAAAATGTTGGTTCTTTGAGACAATTAAGAAAATTGATAGTCCCTTAGCTGGACTAACAAAGAAGAAAAGAGAAAGGACACAAATAAGTAAAATCAGAAATGAGAGGGTGTTAGTACAGATTATGAAGAAATTTTTAAAAATCTTAAGAGAATATTATGAACAACTATATGCCAACAAATTAGATAACTTAGGTGAAATGGACAAATTCCTAGAAACACATGAATTACCTATACTGACTCAGAAGAAATAGAAGATCTCAACACACAGATTACAAGTAAAGAGATCCAATTAGTCCTCAAAAATCTTCCCCCCCCCAAAAAAAAAGAAAAGAAAAAAAGGCCAGGACCTGTTGGCTTTACAGGAAAATTTTATAAAACTTCAGAAAGAACTGACACCAGTCCTGCTCAAATTCTTCCAAAAATTGAAGAAAAGGAAAAGGAATGCTAACTAACTTATTTTGTGAAGCTAACACCACTCTAATACCAAAATCAGATAAAGACAATAGAAGAAAAGAAAACTACAGACCAATCTCCGTAATGAAGATAGATGTGAAAATTCTTAACAAAATATCAGCAAATCATATCCAAGGCCACATTAAAATAATTATACATCATGATCAAGTAGGATTCATACCAGGAATGCAGGGGAGTTTCAACATTAGGGAAACAATCAACATAATACAGTACATTAACAAATCAAAAGGAAAAAATCACATGATCATATCCATTGATGCTGAAAAGGCATTTGACAAAATCCAGCATCCTTTCCTGATAAAAATGCTTCAGCAGTTAGACATCAAAGGAAACTTTCTCAATATCATAAAGCGTATATATGAAAAACCCATAGCTAGCATCATAGTTAATGGTGAGAAATTGAAAACATTCCCCTTCAGATCAGGTATAAGACAAGAATGCCCATTGTTACCACTATTATTCAAAATTGTACTAGCTGGAGCAATTAGACAGGAGAAAGAAATAAAAAGCATTCAAATAGGAAGGGAAGAAGTAAAAATTTCATTATTTGCAGATGACATGATCCTATACTTAGAAAATTCTGAGAAATCTACAGTAAAACTATTTGAGCTAATAAAATATTCACCAAAGTGGCAGGATACAAGATTAATGTAAAAAAATCAGTAACATTTCTATACACAAGCAATGACCTATTTGAGGTGACAATTAAGGGGAAAAAATGCTATTGCTTTAAGAATAGCAATCAGAAGAATTAGGCATCTAGAATAAGCCTAACCAGGGATGCCAAGGACTTATATACAGAAAATTACAAAAAATTGCTAAAAGAAATAAAAAATGACCTAAATAGATGAAAAGATATTCCATGCTCATGAACAGGAAGGTTGAATATTGTCAAGATGTCAATCCTACCCAAACTGATCTATAGATTCCATGCAATACCAATAAAAATCCCAACAACCTACTTTGAAGACTTGGGAAAACTGGTTATCAAATTTATACAAAATGGAAAGAGACCATGAATAGCTAAAGATATCCTTAAAAAGAACAGTGAACTAGGAGGTTTATCACTTCCCGACTTTAAAGCTTACTATAAAGCCACAGTGGTCAAAGTAGCATGGTACTTGCACAAAGACCAGTGGAATAGAAGCAAGAGTGCAGAGATTGACCATCAAATTTATGGACAATTGATCTTGATAAGTCCCCCAAATCCACTGAATTGGGACAGGTTAGTCCTTTCAATGAATGGACATGGAGAACTGGATTTCAATAGCTAAAAGAATGAAAGAGGACCCCTACTTTAGCACCATATACAGAAACTAATTCAAAGTGGATCAAAGACCTAAATTTAAGAGCCAGTACCATGAAACTTCTTAAAAACAATATAGGGAAACATCTTCAAAATCTAGTTATAGGAGGTAGCATCTTAAATTTTACACCTAAAACACAAGCTGTGACAGAAAAGACAGACAAATGGGAACTCCTTAAGATCAAGAGCTTCTGTGCCTCATGGACTTTGTTAAAAAGGTGAAGAGTTGGCCAACTCAATGGGAGAAAATATTTGGAAACCACATATCAGATAAACCCTTGATATCCTGGGCATGTAAAGAAATTATACAACTCACCAACAAAAGAACAAACAACCTAATTATAAAATGGCCAGAGGAAATGAATAGGCACTTTTCCAAAGAGCAAATACAGAAGGCTAAAAAGCACATGAAGAGCTGCTCATCTTCTTGGCTATAAGGAAAGTGCCAATTAAGATGACAATGAGATATCACCTCACACCTATAAGAATGGTTGCTATTAAACAAATGGGAAACTATAAATGTTGGAGATGATGCACAGACATTGGAACAGTTATTCACTGTTAATGGGAATGTAAAATGGTTCAGTCACTGTAGAAATCAGTTTGGTGAGTCCTCAGAAAACTAAATATTCAGCTGCCTTATGACCTGGCAATACCAATAGTTGGTATATACTCAGAAGAGTTGATGGCAGTGATTTGCACATGATGTTCATAGAGGCACTATTCACAATTGCCAAAAGATGGAAATAACCCAAGTGCCCATCAACAGATGAGTGGGTAAACAAAATGTGGTGTATTCATATGATGAAATATCATGCAGCATTTAGACAAAATGATGTCCTGAAACATGACAATGTGGATGAACCTTAAGGACATAATTCTGAGTGAAATAAGTCAGACACAAAAGGACAGATACTGTATGATTCCATTATTATGATTCTGATAAAGCCATCAGTGTTTTGGAGTAGCTAGAAGGAAAAATCTGAGTTGAGGGCATGGTAGCACATGACAAACTCTGGGAACTGTTCTGTAGCTTCTTGTGGAAATGTGCTTTGAAAATTATTGCTTTTTTTCTTTTTCTTTGTATATATATAATGATTTATAAAAACTATAGGCAGTTATAGTAATACTAGATAAATCCTTGATTTACTTATTTCAAATTTCAAATAATTATATGGATACTATATTTATTTCAAATAAAAATTTGAAAATATTCAGCAGCATAGCTCACTACTATAACAAAGTTGATGTTTGTAATAACTTTTTACTTGATATTTTGAGAATACACATGTTTTGATAGTTAATCAAATGGTATTTAAGATATTGTTTAATACTTGGAATTCAAGTAACTCTGATATCTGTATAGATTTTTTTCCTTCCTTGCTTTAATTTTCAATTGGTTTATGAGACATATTTTACAAAACAGGCTTTATTCTGATTATTTAGATTTTTTTAATATGCCGATGGATAAGTTAACTAATATGTCCATCTTAGGTGGTTAAGATTTCCAAATGTTAATTGCAAACATATTTGTATCATCACATTTTCCTGAAATCAGGAAAACATTTAGTAACATAGGTCATTATTGTAGTAATGCACCTATTTGTAAGAACTTTCTACTTGATATTTTGAGAACATTCATAGTTTTGACAGCTGATCAAATGGTATCTAAATTAATGTTCAATACTTAGAATTTAAGAACTTTGCTATCTGAATGTGTAGTTTTTTTCCTTGTTGCCTTAATTTTAAATTGGTTTATGAAACTTACTGTTCCAACACAGGCTTTGCAATAATTATATGGATACTTTATTTAAATATGTCTATGGTTAAGCTAATTATGATATCTAATGTTGCTGGTTCTAAGTGTATTATTTGTTTTCTTAAAAAACAATTAACAACAAAAAATTACAATTTTCTTTTTTGTAAATATAGTATAAATATAAAGTGCATTCCAACTAATAGTTCCCTTTCTTCTTTACACAAAAAGAAGAGAAAAAAACTAACATTTCATTTATATTAAAGTGGGATGCTAGCTTTGTTCATGTTTTCTCTCAAAAATCACATAATGTTTCAGTTTTCTGGAACTAAACAATAACTGTATTCATTTTTTGTAGACATTCCTAAGGAGTCCCATGAGCACATAGTTTGTTAAATGTGTGTTTTGAGGGTGTTCTTTGCTATTACAAACAGGCTTTGGAATCTGACAAAAATGGAATTATGTTCTGACTTTACCACTTACTAACATTTTGCAACTCTCTGATCTTCAAGTTTAGGTATTTGGAAAATAAAGGTTGCACACCTTTATAAATTAATTCATAAAATATTAGTTTTCAAGTGTTTTTTAAGTGGCAGTTGCTGTAATCATTGTGATTACAATGTCAAGATGAACAGTATTAACAATATTATTACTTGTTAATATTAGATCTTTAATATTAGATCTAGTGTCTTTAAACCATTAGTTTCATTGGCTTAGTATTTCTTATAAAATCAAAAATAAGTGGAATGGTTTCTAGCATACACGATGTCCTCAGAAACTGGAATTGGTATAGGCAAGAAGCATATTACTCAATCTAGACTATGTATCGAGATGGCATTATTGATTTTGTTTGTTTTTTTAAATTTTTATTAAGGTTTGGTTAGAAGTGAAGTTATTATTTCATTTCCTAAAAATAGATTATATTCTCTTACTGATAAAGGTAATTCTGATAAAGCTTCCCTGCCAGGAAGGAAAGGAAAAGCTTAAAGCTATTAAGGATTAATGTTATCCATTAAAATTTGATTCTTTTATATCACTAAATTTTCTTCCTTTTTTTAAAATTTTATTTTATTTGCATATGGGCAGGAAGCACCAGGAATAGAACTCCAGACCTCCAGTATAGCAGGTGAAAGCTCTGCCTGCTGAGCCACAGCAGCCTTCCCTTTCCTTTCTTTTTTAAGAACAATGCAGTTCTTTTGTTTGAGTCAATAGAGATTTGTTTTATTTGCTTGTTCCTCAGGGTATAAATGAAGGGATTCAGCATAAGAACAATGGAAGTAGTTAACACTTCTAATTAACAACTAATTAATAGCTACTGACTCTTTGCTGAGGGTTTGACACAGGTGTAGGTACAGCTGCCATAGGCGAAGAGCAGGTAGAAAATTACTTTTTCCTTTGCTGGGTAGAAGGGAATCCTAGAATGGTCTAGATGATGCATATGTAGGATAGAAATACGCATTCCATAGTCATGATAAAGGTCAACACAGCACAGATTATGACCACTTGCTCTGTGAGCTGTTCTCTGAACATGAAATCTTTAGAAGGGGATACACACCACAGAAAAAATGATCAATGATATTAGAGTCACAGAATTCCAGACTTAGGCCCACGCCAAGAGGTGGGAGTAGAATCAACATGCCAGCTGTCCAGGAAAGAATAAGTCTTCTAGAGACTGTTGTTCATGATGATCAATCAATATAGGACATGGAGGCAAGTAGAAAAAAATCTGTAACAGCAAAGAAGACCACAAAAAATTTGGATGGCACAGTCTCCATATGTGATAGTCTTGTCACCATCTGATGCATTGCATAAGTATCTGGGAATACAAGCAGATACAAATGAGAGGAATTTTGTAGGAAAATGTGCATGGCAGTTTTAAAGTTTGAATCCATGAAGGTGAGGGAGATGATTGTCAGCTTCCCATTTACACCCAATATGTAGGTGAGAGACAGAAAGATGAAACTCAGAACCTTCAGTTGTGGGTTATCAGTCAGTCCCAATAGGATAAATGTTGTTATTGTGTGGTTAGTCATCAATGAATCCTAACTTCTATTCAATCCACATTTATAATTCAGAAATACTTAATACAGGAAAGAGGTGTTATTGTCACTTTGCAACAAATAATGGCTCCACAAACCTAGCCAACCACCTCATATGCAAATTTTAAAAACTTTGTTTTAAGCAGTGTCATTATAGTAGAAACATTGTCTCCACAGTTGTGGTTTTGGAACTATCATGGAATATTTTTTTTTAACAAATCAGATGACTTTATCCATATCACACTACAACATTTTAGGAAATCTCTCATCTTGCCACTTTTTTTTGCAAGGGCAGGCACCAGAAATTGAACCCAAGTTTCCAACATGGCAGGCGAGAATTCTGCCATTCAGCCACATGACAGTGCCCCATCTTACCACTTTTTATTCCTAGTTTATATTTTATTTATCTGCACATTGCATTGGAATAATCCATATGGTTCACCTGGACTGCTGACTGCAGCTGAATCTTAAAACTTAAACTTCTTTCATAATTTAATGTCTTTCTTTATAGCTTGTTTAGTAAGAAAGTGCAAATACCTGACAAGTTAGTTGGGCCACACTATACAGGTTCTTCATATGTTTTGTTTTTGTTTTGTTGCTTGAATTATTATCATTTTTAAAATGTAGATTTTTTTCTTTATTAATTTTACACTCAGTCTTTAACAACTTCCTCATGAAATTCTGTCTAATGTTACACTCATTATGTAGAATGATCAGGTACATTGAATGAGAGGTACATAGGGTGATACAGAATAATCTCAATTGTTTTCTATCTTCCATCTGTTAAATAACATTGAAACACACTACAACATCTTGGCATCATTGTCACTAAAAACAAAAAAAATCAGCTTTAATATACGATCTCATTTCCCAAGCTCAACTTGCTTTCACTGTGATTTCATTATGCTATCTTTAACATGAAAATTATAATAGTATTCTTCCTATACTATGGTTTAGAGATTAAGGTGGTTAATATACATGGAACTCAGAAAAATTCCTGTCTCATAATGACTAGTTATATATTAGCTCTTTCATTGCCCTGATATGCTATTATTTTCCTCTTGTCGCCATTCATTATATTAAATATAATCACATTTTTTGCTTCCACCATTATAATGAAACAGTTTTTGCCAAAGCTTATCAATTTTTCCTCCAACACATTAAAAGACTTCTATGTGGAGTGTGTACTTTTGACCACACACTATTCATAACAGCATGCTAATTTGAAACTGCCATGTACCCTAGAAAAGCCATTTTCTTTCAGTCTTGATCCAATCTTGTGAAGGCAGACCTATTGTTTTGGTTGGAAACTTTGATTAGATCATTTCCATGGATATTGACCCATTCAAAATTGCATTTGTCCTTTTATTTGATGGATATGTGACTCCGACAATTCAAGGTGAATCTTGAGTTTTTACTATAGCCCTTTTTGCAGAATCCACAGTTGCTTCAGAACCAACAGAGATGCAGACATTTGGAGATGCTGAGAGAAATGTTTGGGGTGCCATTAGAAACCAGAGTCCAGCAGATGTCACCGTGTGTCTTCCCATGAGATGCTAAACTAGACAGGTACCCAGAAGTCTGCCCTGAGGAGCTAAGTCAAGGACCACAGATGCTTAGAGAGGACGCCAATGGAATCAGAAACTGAGAGCAACAGAACTGGGAACAAGAACCAGCAGAATGCCAGCCACAGCCCTACCCATATGATAGATATCAGCCTTTCTTAAGTCAAGGTATCTTTATCTGGATGCCTTAGTTTGAACATTTTTATGGCCTTAGAACTGTAAACTTATAACTTAATAAATCTCCTTTTTAAAAGCTAATGCATTTCTGACATATTGCATTGGCTGCTTTAACAAAGTAAAACAGTCACCAAACTTACCTTAACACTCACAGAATTGTCTTCTTACTTTTTTATTTGTAATTCCTGAGTCCTTCTTTTCTTACTAGTCTCTATTATGTTTATTTTTCTCATTCCTCTCTGTTAGTTCCTTTTAACTCAATAAATACAATCTTACAAATATTTTCTTGAACTATCAATTGCTTAATCTCCAAAAATTATTGTTCCTGAGAATTTCAGGCATATAGTCAAATACATCTCCAACATTGTAATTACACACCTACATCCATTTCTCTCATGAGTTTTTATAACCTAACTGGCATGTTTGTCCAGTTATCAAAATAATCACTTTAAACAGATTGCCTACCTAAAATATTCTTCTGTATTATACTGTCTGTTTTCTTAATTACTTGTGTTCCTCAAGTACAAGATTCTCTGGAATGTGTATACTCAGTGCCTAGGTTTTACGTTTAAACATTTATTGTTTTGGTACCTGATGAACCACTGACATACGGGGGGATATATTTCATAGGAAGTAATCTCCTTTCTTTAGCACTATGCTAAGAAAGCACATCTTTTGAAATTAGGACTGTGATTTTTTTTGGACTAGAGCCCACATGTAACACAATTTCAGACATATATACAATGCTAAAGAAAATTTACTGGAAAAAAAGTTCAGTAAAATTTCCCATATTTCTTATTTGAGATGTATAAAAAAACAATTGGGATATTGAATTTATTCATGTAATGTGCTATATCTTTGAGTCTAGCATTGTAACTTTTGGTTTTCTGAATGAATTTTTTATAGTGATATATGTCCTATCATGAGACACATTATTCTGATTATATACATTATTTCTATTCCTGACAAAAGTGGTATTTAGCTTCTCATATTTGACAGTTTTCCAAGAGGAATAATTGCATCTTTACTGATGTTGCTTTTGCCTCCCTGTTGTATCTGTCAGTAATATATTAAAACAGAAGTCAGAAAAAAGCAAAAAAAAATTGAAATCAGGGAATTTTCAGTTATGAATTTGTATCAAGTCCTTTTTGATATTTTCTCAAACAACACATAATAAATATAAAATAAGCTACACAAATATTTCAAAAACTGAATGAATTTTATTTTCCAAAATGAAATGTTCCTACAATTTTTCTGAAGCCTCCAATTACATTATTATGTGAAAATTTAACTATTGTCATAGTCTGCCAGGGCTGCTGTGACAAGTACCACCCAATGGGTGGGGTTTAACACAAGCAATTTATTGTCTCACAATTTGGACACTAGAATCCAAAATCAAGTTTACACAAGCCACATTTTCTTCTGGAACTTGCCATCTGGTGCTGGAATGCAACAATACTTTGGGTTCTTTGCTTGTATCTCTGCCTGTGTCACCTGGTAATTCATTCTTTAGCTTCTTTTGACTTTTGGCTTTTTCTGACTTACTGTGCCAGAAGGTCTTCACTTTATAAGGACTCCAGTTAATGGAATAGGGCCCACCCTAATTCAATTTGGGCTCATCTAATTATGAACTTCAAAGATCCTATTCACAAATGAGTACACAGCTTAACTAATAATAATAATAATAATAATACCTTACAAATGGGTTCACCTCAACAGGAATTTGGTTAAAGATTTGAACACATCTTCATAGGGTATGTGATTGAATCTACAACAACAAATTACTTTAAAATATGCCCTCCTTGCTGAGGGGGAGGGAGGGTCTGTTCTGATCATGTGTCCAATTTCCAGAGTTAAATCTCAGGAATTCAGTCATTATGATAGAGAAATGGCACAGACTTCCTCATGGTTTGCCTGAAACTAGGATGCTTCATTTTAAGTTAGATCCACACATGGCATTTACATCAGACCATTTAGAGATACATAAAGGATCATTTGGCAGCCCACTTCCTTCCCTGAATTTGCTTTTTCTTAACATAGAGACACTTGTGATTCTCTAATATAATTATGCATCCCTGCTGACTTTGAGTAATTATTCAATTCTAAAAAGTTAGGATTTCTTCCAGACTTCAACAGTATACTTCTATGTGATCCCTGATATTACGAAGCAGGTGTTGGATAGTAAATTAAGTTATTATTGACAGGCAAATGTTTATACAGCAATTAATTTTTTTAATATTTTGATTTCTGATTATTGATATGACATTAGCCAAAGTGTTCATTGTATTTTTTGGCAGCATCATATTGCTTCTTTCATTTTTAAACAAAATTCACCTTCTATTTAGAGTGAAATAAACTGTACAAAATTGATTTTCTTCACCAAAATAATAGCAATATTTTCTGTATGATTCCTAGATAAACCACAAAACACTTTTTTGTAGGCATTCCAGGTTATCTTAATGAACATGAAGCATTAGATAGAGTCCTGAAAATAGACAGAAGGAAACAGACAAATCAGCTCTCAGTACACATGCCTCTGATTCTTCTTGAACATGAACTAAGTCTTCCACACATACCTGCTAAAAAGTTTATGTAGGCATAGGTTCAATAAAGGAATGTAAATAGCAACAACCAAATATGGAAATAGGCATTTGAACTTTAACTTGTTCCTTTAGGTCCATTTTATAAAGACAAAATCTACACTGAAATTCCTGCTTGGTGGGCTCAGTTTCTCTCATTCTCTAATGTGTTGCTTTGTTAATGCTGCTGAAAATGCAATATACCAGAAATGGGTTGGCTTTTTATTTTTTTTATTAAAAACAATTTTTTTTGGCATAGATAGATTCTGGGAATTGACAGGTTGGCTTTTATAAAGGAATTTATTAAGTTACAAGTTTACAGTTGTAAGGCCATGAAAATGTCCAAACTAAGGAATCCAGAGACAGATACCTTGTATTAAGAAAGGGCTGATGATGTTTGGGGTTTGTCTGTCAGCTGGGAAGGCACATGGCAATATCTACTAGCTTTCTCTTCTGACTTCTCATTTTCGACAGCTTCCCCAGGGACATTTTCTTTCTGCATGTCCAAATGTCTCTCTCTATGTTGGCTCTGAAGCTTTTTCTAAAATGATTTCTTGCTAAAGGACCCCAATAAGTAACCCCAGCTTTAATGGGTGGAGACACAACTCCATGGAAACCACATAATCTCATGATTCCACCCACAATTGTGTGGGTATATCTCCTTAAGTGTTTCTTCCTGAATTCAGCTCTCACACATCTCTAGCATCTGCTTCTGCTGTGTTTTGTTAACAGAACAAAGTGTTAACTGCTGTGGTCTCAAAGCAGATTTTCAGAGCCTCTTCACCAGAATTCATTCAGTACTCCAGTGGTGCTTCAAAGTTATCAGGAATAAAGAGATCTTTGGCGAGTTCATCAATGCCATGTTCATCCAGAGGTATATTCAGTTGTCCCATAAAAATCACAATTTCAAATAAAGATTTTTGGTATTTTCTGTTTTCCTTCTCTTCAAGGATTGTGATGGTTAGGTTCTGGTGTCATCTGGTATTAGCTTGACCAGGTGCCCAGTTGTCTGATCAGGCAAGCATTGTCCTAACCATTACTGCAAGGATATTTTGTGGCTGTTTGATCAACCAGAAGGCTAGTCCTGTGAGCCTTTCCTTTGGAGTGCATTGAGAAACTTCATTGGAGTTGCTAGCTTCACAAGCCACCCTACAAATTTTGGACTCTTTTATTTCCAAAGTTATGTGAGACACTTACATAAATCTCATATTGACAGATATCTCCTGTTAGTTCTGTTTCTTTAGAGAACCCTGACCAATACAAGTTAAAGGTAAAATATCTTCATCCTGTTCTTTACCCTGTTCTTCTGCATTTGGTTTCTGAGCATTGCTATTGTTTGTTTCTTTATGTGTTTGTTCCTGTTCATAAGTTTCATCAATTTTTTTCCTGTCTCAGTGCCTTGATTTCATCTATACTCAATTCGTTTACTTGTTTTCTGTATATATTATGTGGATTTTTCAAATGCTGGTAAGATCACATCTTGTTGATAAATATTATCTTGAAGAACTGTCCTAAAAGGACTAGTTCTACAGGCCATAGAGATCTCAAACTGTTTGGCACATGACTGAAAATGTTTGTTTAGCTGATTGGGTGTTTTATCTCCTAAGTCTGCTCTCCTACAATTCTTCACCAACTTCTGGCATCTGGCAAGGTCCTGTGGGAACCTGAAGAAGGCCAGGTTGAACAGCATGCCCTTTGGCATGCAACTGGGAGCAGCAGAGAAGTCCAGCATCATTTCACACCTGCCAGTGAGCCCAGTCCTTCCCTCCCAGCCTCTTCAGGGCATCCCACCAGGCCATGATGGCTGGGGAGAGGAACCAGGCTGCCAGCTCGGCAGGGACAGCACAGCGACATATTGCTTCTTAATGCCCTCAAGTTATACAGTCTTCTACAGATTATCTCCTACTTATTATTGCATAAAAATTATCTTATCAACAAATGCAGGCTATGTAACAGTAATGATCATAAAAATCTGACATTTCATTAATAGCCATATTATCACTCACAGTCATAAAAATACCAATTATGAGAAACAAATATCACTGTACAATCCTTATAAATTTGAAAATGAATGTCAGGTTGAAAACTTACATGAAAATTTTTGGTCCCTTCTGTTTGAATACTTACCAACAGTTATCGCAGCTTTGGGTGAGTTGTATTTTCTATCTTCAATCTATTGTATAAATTGATTTAAAAGGAACTCCTTTGAAATATTTGGTTTTCTGAACTCTGCTCAGAGACATGGTTTTGCAATATCAAGCTTGATATTTCTTTTATTTGTCAAATCCACAATTAAATTAATAAGCAAAAGGTCCTTGATGACCCAGGTTAGAAAATTACTAATGGATTTTTTGTGTAATGAACTTTGAGTAAAGAAATCATACCTAACATTGGGACAGAGGGGTCACAGCCTTCAGAGATAGGCAAAACCATTCAAAGCAGTCAATAAAAACAGGTAGGAAACAATAGTACTCTAATTTTTTAAATTCCTAGACCACTTCTTTTTAATTAATTTCTAACATGAAAGAATTAATTAAAAGATCATACTTCTCCCTTTTCTCCTTTACAACTTTTTGATTAAATGAGTAAATTATTTGTTGCTATGTACATGTGATCAGACAACCAAATGCAGAAGTACTGGATGCAAAAGAGTAAGGAAAATAACTTTTAAAAAGATGTAACAAATGCTATTATTTGCAAGCATGTTTCCGTATTTTCTTTCTGTAAATATCCCCATTTATATCACATGTAATATTTAAAAATTCATGAACGTTAAAATAAAAACATATTTGTATGTGCCAGTTTGAAACTGCTGTATATCCCAGAAAAGCCATGTTCTTTAATCCTGATTCAATATTGTTGGATGGGATCTTTTTGATTAAGTTGTTCCCATGGAGATCTGACCCACCCAATTGTGAGTGGGACTTTTCCATTAGGTGGTTTTCATGGAGATGTGTCTATATCCACTCAAGGTGGGTCACTTACTTGAGTTCTTGAGGAGGGAAACATTTTGAGAAAATCTTCAGAGTTGAAAGACAGAGAACTTTGGAGATGCAGAAATAAAATTCCCCAAGGGGAAGCTGTTTGAAATGAGAAGCCATAGGACCAGCAGACACCAGCCACATGCTTTATGAGATTTGCCTTTCTTAAGTCAAGGTATCAGTCCCTGGATGCCTTAGTTTTGACATTTTTATGGCCTTAGAACTGTAAACTTGCAACTAATAAATTCCCTTTATAAAAGCCAATCCAAAAGCGAAAACAAACAAAAACAACAAAAAAGCCAACCCATTTCTGGCATTTAGCATTCTGGCAGCACAGACAAACCAAAATATTGTGTATTGAGATATATATAGCCTACCAAATACTATTTTAGATATGTGTGAATCTATTTTTCCTCGATAATTATTGATATACCTCCTTTTAATTCCATTTAAATTTGGTTCATTTTATTAAGATAACGTCAGTGCTTACACCAAAATCCTTCTGTAAATTTATGCTTTTTGCAATGTTGTGCCATTTTAAAATATAATTCTATGGCTATAAAATAATTTATCCACAATAAATAATTTGTTTATTTCCATTTTTTTGCAATTGTGATACATTTTTTTCAAAGAAAATCCTTGCACAACTATTTATTTTGCATGTTGTCAGACAAATTGCTAGACATAATTGCTGTCTGGAGCATTTGCAGAACTCCTATCAGCACAGGCATTAGAATTTTTGGAGCAAAGCCCTGAATCCACTGTAGACAACCACTCTTCTTTTGAGGAAGAGCTTTTGGATTCCTACCAGGTCTAAGTAGAGAGTGAACCCTAAACTCTAGGCCACCAAGTTACCATGAGAACTGAGCTTCTTGTCATGAATTGTCTGACTCACCAAGTCATAAATTTGAGTGTGCACAGCAGCACACCATCATGAAATGGGATATATACAGAAATGAATTCAAACAGACACTGAATGCACAAGGAAATTACATGAGGCCTTGGCCCAAATGCCAACTTGTCCCTAATGCCACATTGACTTCCTTCTCCCCCCTTCCACAGCTATGGCCTTTTGGATATTTCTTCATAATCAGTTAACAGAGGAAGAGAACATTAAGCATAATTTATAGGCTATTGTGTGCAATGTACAGAGCCACCTGAAATTGGACACCTGAATCTCTAAGGACCCTTTCTTGGATGTCTCTGAAGGACAATGGTTGAAAGGACATCCTCCAAAATGGAAGAACTTCAAATAATACACCCAGCTGTTAATATTTCTTTAAGGAATAATTACTATGCATGTGAATGATTAGTGATACATGGGTACCAACTGTTTGGCTTGATGGTCAGGTTGTAGGAAGGACCATCATTAGAAAATAGTTGACAAGGAGGTCTCGGAGAGAGGTATGTGGATAGGACTGATCTTTCTGAATGGGCAGAAAAGTAGAGCTATACAGTCCATGTGAATGCTCAACAAAATGTGACCTCAGCAGTTGAGGATTTTAAAAATCAAGTTAAGAGGAAGACCCTTTCTATGGAGACCAACAGGCCTCTTTCCACAAACACACCTGTCATTGTCCAATGGTCTCATGGACAAATTAGTGAAGGTAGCAGGGGTGGAGGCTAAGCATGGGTTTAGCAACATGTCTATCCACACATCAAGGAAGCCCTGGTTATAGCCATTGCTCAGTGTCCATTATGCCACTAGCAAAGTCTAATACCCAGTCATAGTATGGCATCATTCCCCTAGGTGAAATAGCCCACTACCTGGTGGCAGTCTGATTACATTGGCTTTATTTTTACTGAAATAGACATTTACTCTAAGTATGAATTTGCTTCCATTGCATATAAACCTTCTTCCAAAATTGACATCTGTGGACTACAGGATGCCTTATCTACCATCACAGAATTCCACACAGTATTACTTCTGGTCAAGGTACTCACTTCACAGCAAATGGGCCCATCTTCATGGGGTTCCCTGAGTTTGCCATGTTCTCCATCATTCTGTAGCATCTGGCTTTTTAGAATGGTGAGAAGGTTTTTTGAATACTCAATTATGGTGCCAGCTAGATGGCAATACTGCAGTGCTGGTTCATTGTTTTCTCGGATGCTATATATGTTCTATGTCTGTATCCAACATAGGTGCTCTTTCTTCAATAGCCAGAATTCACAGGTACAAGAATTGAGTGGTGGAAATGGAAGTAGAACGACTTACTGTTACTCCAAACTCTCCAGTAACAAAATTTTTGTTTCCAGGCCCCTGAACTTTTGCTATGCTAATTTTAGAGATTCTAAGAGAGGAATGCTTCAAAAAGGAAACAGAAAATATTCCTGCTAAATTGGAAGTTAAGATGGCTACCAGTCATTTTGGTTTCCTTATGCCTTTGACTCAACAGGCAAAGCAGAGAGTCACTGTATTTGTCTTCATGATTGATCCTGATGACCTAAGGGAACTTAGTCAGTGACTACACAAATGAACATAAGGAAGATTATTTTTGTAAAACAAGAGATACCATAGCATGCCTCTCAATGCCCTGTGATTAAATAAATGGAAAACTACAGCAACCCAGTCAACCAGGACTGCCAGTGGCTCACAAATTTCAGGCATGAAGATTTGGGTTACTCCACCACTCAAAGAACCACAACTATCTGTGGTGTTTGATGAGGACAAAAGGAATATGGAATGGATAATGGAAAATGTAGATATAAATACAATCTATGACCAAGTGCAGAAAAGAACGCTACATGTTTAATGCTATTCCATTCCTATTTTATTGGGTACATTAGTGTGCATATATGTGTTTATATTTACACACACAAACACACACATCTCCAAATCTATTTTCTTTGCTTTGTCATGTCTTGTTATATGACATAAATTGTATTAAGTTTATATCCTTTTTTTTTTTTTTTTGTAGAAAGGATTAGTGTGTTTTAAATTGTATGCAAGTTAGATATATAGGATTGGCAGAAGTATAACTTAGTTTTTTTTCTTATTTGGAGACTAAACATGGTTTAAGGTAATATGTATGGGTAACAAGTGGACACGGAGTGAACTGTGATGGTTAACTTCATGTAGCAACTTGGCTAGTTTATGATGATGGTTTTCTTCATCAAACAATGTCTCAGTTGTTACTGTAGATGTATTTCATAAGTGGAATTAGCTTCTGCAACACGTTGACCTTAACTAAAGTAGGTTATACTTCATAACAAAGGTAGGCTTCACCCATCATTTGGAAGTCTTCACCCCAAGAATTGAAGGTTCAAAGGTCAGAAGGAATTTTTCCTAAAGTTTATATCTTCTATTCTCTCCTGTATTTCCAGCCTATGGAATTCAGATTCAAGAATTCAACAGCATTCTCAGTGGAATTTTCAGCATCTTGCCTGCACTATGAATTTGGATTTTCCAGTCCCCACAATCTCTGTATGTATATACATCTATGGAAAACCTTAGCTGGACATATGTTGTTTGGGCTTTGTAGTAGATTGAATTATGTACCCTCTCAGGAGATGTATTCTTAATCTTAGTCTGCCTCCCTGTGGGTGTGAACTCATTTATAAGTAGGACTCTGAAGATGTATTATCAGTTAATGTGTTAACTCATTAACTTGTAGGATATTATTTAAGTATGGCTAACCCTGAATCATGAGAGACTTAAAAAAATTCTTGGAGGCTTTCAAAACAGAAAGAAATCAAATACTCTTTTGTGTTATTCATAAGGCTGTCACCACATTGATCCTATCACTTAGTACCCAAGTCCCTGGGATTCATTATACAACCTCCTGCTCCCATTCTCCAGTGTACGCTTTCCTGAGCATAAATCCTTTTTTTAGTACATTGCTCTACTTTAGATTTCATCTTTATTTCTGGTTACTTCTTTACATTTTTGTAATTCTATCACCTAAATAGTTAAATGAATCTGTTAAACTCTATCCTGTATTTCTTTTTTAGGATTATTTTGATGTTACCAAAATCTTCAGTTTTCAATATTGTAGTGCTATTATTCTCTCTCTAAACCTCTATATTTTTACACAATGGCATTATTTATCCTTTCTAGACTTTTACATATATTGTTATGTATATTTGAGAAGAGCTATATGGATTTTACCATGTACATACCAAATTAGAGAAGTATTTTTTACTGTATTTTATTATTATAAAAATTATTATGAAATTGATTTCTATACAAACAGATTTTTTGAGAAAAAATTTACATGTCCTCTCAATGATATACAAATTATTATGAGATTTTGGGTTGAAAAATGACTATATAGAAATGCCTTGAGCATTCATCATGAAGTTATTTTAAAGACATGTTGAGAAAATTAATGTAATTGAACTACAGATTATTTTAAAGACAATAAAGCTATTAATCACCAACCAGAAAATGACCAGGGCCATTTATCTTTACTTTTGAAATCTTTCTTTATAAGTCATTTACTTTACTTAGCTGTGCACAATGTTATTCTTTTGATTGAGTCCATTAAGGCTTTCTTAACTTGATTGTTTCTCAAGGTATAAAGGGGTTCAATGTAGGTAAAATAGAAGAAATGAGCAGTGAAACCACTTTATTAATGGTCACTTCTTCCTTTGCTGTAGGATTCATATAGATGAAAATGCACGTGCCATAGGTGATGGAAACCACAATTATGTGGGAAAAACAGGTTGAAAAGGCCTTCTTCCTTTGCTGGACAGAGGGGAACCTAAAAATCATCCTGATGATGTAAGCATAGGACAGAACTACACAAGTGAGAGTCATATTCAGGGTCAGAACAGCACAGATTATAACTATCTGTTCTATGAACCATGTGTCTGAGCATGCGATTTTCACTAGGGGAAATGTATCACAGGTAAAATGATCAATGATGTTAGAGTCACAAAATTCCAATTTTAGACCCAGGCTAAGTGGTGGGATTATTATACATAAAGCAACCATCCAACAACAGATGATGAGACTCCTGCACACTCTTTTGCTCATGATGGTTACATAATGCAAAGGTTTGCAGATGGCCACATAGTGGTCATAGGACATGATAGCAAGGAGAAAAAATTCTGTTACTGCAAAGAAGTCAGTAAAAAACACTTGGACCATACAAGCATTATAGGTAATGATATTGTCACCCATTGCTATGCTATATAAGTACCTAGGAACACATGCAGATGTGAAGGATATTTCTAAGAAGGAGAAATTTTCTAAGAAAAAGTACATGGTTGTTTTAAGATGGGAATCCACAAAGGTGAGTCTGATGATAGTCAGGTTCCCATTCACACTCAACATGTAGGTGAGAAATAGAAATATAAAAATCAGAACCTGCAGCTGAGGGTCATCAGTCAGTCCCAGCAGAATGAATGTGTTTATTGTACCATTTCTCATCACTGACTGCTGACTTCTGTCCAATCTGTATGAATTATTCAGAGACATTTTTTAGATCATTATAACTATCCTAAATCTCAGCTACATTTCCCCACTACATTTTAACAATTTATGTTTTGCTCCTATTCCCTGCTTAGCTTTACCTTTTGACAAAATAAATTGCTGAGGAGATGTATTTTTCCATGTATCAATGATGTCCTTTGCTCTCAAGAATTCTCCCCTACCCGAAAATTAAATCATAAACTTTCACAATGGGGTTCATGTCTTTTCTTGATACAATTACCTTTTTAAACAGTAGTAATAAATAACAATTAACCTCTGAAAGGAGAAATTGAGGTCTTCATTCTAAAACAAGATTTTTATTTTCTCATGTTTAAATCTCTCCCAGACCCAATCCCTGCTGCTGCTCAAAAAAATCAATGTTTATATTAATTGGTGAATGCCTTCTCTTTCCTCACTGAATTTCAGGTAAAAAAGATTACATACTTTTTTATACCATTTTTTGCCATATAATAACATATATAATCAAGAAGTATTTGCTTCTGAGTTGATGCTAAATTGTTCCTCTGATATTTCTCAGGCTGTAACATTATTGAAGCAAGAATTCTAATATTCAAATATTATCTCTCTCAAGACATAAGATCTTATAACATCAATATATAAGAAAAGTTTATTCTTTGTTTCCATTTTATTTGTTTTATGCAATTTCACTTCCCTGTTTAACCTACTGTGTTCTTTTCTTACTGAGTGGAGACACAAATACCCATGACTCAGTTGTGTATATTTGTGTATTTCACAGTATTACCAATATAGAGAAGAAGCAGTGACTATAACAAATGATTTAACTGAATTTAGAAGCCTCCTAGGGAATTTGATATCTCAATAACAATTATATTTTTGCAGCCCACCTAACTTCCTTCCATATTTTCTTGATATCTGAGGAATGCATGCATCACTGTGAAACATTACTTGGACCTTCAAACTCACAGCACTATTCAATTTTCAAAATAAATTTTCACAAGAAATTAAAACTTACTTTATAAGAAATGTTAATACACAGCTTGGAAATGAATTATGACATACTGATTTCTGTTTATTCTATCTTTCAAACAAACGTTTGAAATGAACAGAGACTTCTTCAGTAGTCATTTAGGACAATCTGTTATTCTTTAAAGGAGGCTGTGGGGGTGGTGAGTGGCAGATTTGATGGAATGAGTGGATATAGGAGTATGCTTATAGACTCTATACATACAAAAACACTTCATTATTTTAAATGTGGGATTGAATGTGTAGCAAAAGTTACCATGGATATTTCTCAGATAAAGTTAGGTGTGGATTTTTTTAGTGGGTTTTAGGCATAAAATTCTTCTGGACAATATTTATCTACACAAGATAAAGTCTCTCTAAAACATGACATCACATAAATATATACTGAACACATGGCTAAATATATAAATTATCATTGAAATCCATTTTATTCTTAGGAGGAAGACACGACCAAATCCTACACAGGGAACTATAATAAAAGAGAAAAACATCATCATACTTACTCTTCTCTTAATAACTAAGAACATCGTTTGGTTGTTTAAACATAGCAGTATTAAGTCTAATGTTAATAGGGATATTTTGATGAATACATTTATATCTTCACCTTTACTGGCATGTCTGGGAATGCATAGAGTTTTCTATGATTGCCATCCTCAGTAAGGTTTACTGACTACCTGATATAGGCTTAGTGCTATTGTAAGTCCTCCAATAATTCTCCATTATTGAAAAGAAAATTAATCACTCTAATGGCAGGAATGTCAACAACTCAACCCACTGGTAAAAAGGATGATATTCCAAATAATCAGGAAAGAGAGATCCTTTTACGGTAGAGAACATGACTTTTTAAAATTGCTGAAGATGCTAGCAAGTGAAAAAAAAAAACTATCCTTTGTGACCTACATTCAAGAATCATTAGTGAATTTCCTAATGAATTTTGGCATAAAAACAAGTCACTCAGGCTTCATTAGCGACTGTGTCCTTGGAGACAGAGGATGTTAGAGGTCATGGAAGACAATTACATTTGTTAACTAACATGGATCATCTTTAAAATTTTCATTTTTACTAAGGCATTTTGTAGATCGATATCCTTTATTATGTGAATACAATAATTTATTATATGATATGGATTTTTATTATAGTTGAACAGTTTTAATCAGATAAGGAGATGAAAAAGTTTATATAATTATATACAGCTTATCCTACCAGATTTTTCTTTGTCTGTTTGCCCACTTTTTTATAAGTGTTATTTACAAATGTATAAACATTTGCTACTAATTTTAATATGGACATATTTTGACATGCGTATGCTTTCTAGAGTATATTACCACAATCAAGATAATGATCACATACAATGTAAGAAGAGTGTCTCTGCTCCCTTTTTAATCATTCCCTTATCCCTATCTCCTGCTTTACTGGTTTACAGCTAACCATTGATCTGTTTTTTGTAACTATAGATAAGTTTGCATAGTGTAGAATATTGTACAAATGGAATCATATCATATGAACTCATTTTCACCTTGTTTTATTTGATCAAACTACTCTTTTGGTGATAAATCAGTGTTATGGATACTTATATTTCATTTCATTTCTGAGAAAAAATCCAATGTGTAGTATACCACAATTTGTTTACTTATATACCTGCTGGTAGACATTTTGCCATTCCAATTTTGTAGGCAATTATAAACAAAGATGCCATGAGCATTAATGCCAGAGTCTCTGAAGTGGTGTGTGCTTCCATTTCTGCTGGATAATTACTAGGAATGGGTTTTAGAGGTATATGTTCAAATGCATAAAAACCTGTAGGCAATTTTTCAAAGTGGTTTTCTGATTTTGGATTCCCATCAGCAATGTAGGAGTGTTTTATTTTTGTCTACATTCTTGGTATAATTAGTCTTTGTAATTGTAGACATACTAGTAAGTGTGTAGTGGTTTCACATTTTGCTTTTAATGTGCATATGCCTAATAGCTAAGGAGTTTGAGCATCTTTTGATGTGCTTGTTTTTTATCTTACTTGGTGAAGTGCTGTTTAATCCTTTTGCTTAATTTAAATTTTGTTTTTTTTCTTTTTAGTGAGTTTTGATAGTTCTTTATACAGTAATGATGTAATTTTTCTCAGGTATATGGTTCACAGATATTTTAACCAGTTTGTGGCTTGTCTTCTCATTTTCTAAATATTGTCACCTTGTGACAACTGGGGAAAGTTGTTGGAACCCAGAGACCTGGAGAGAAGGCCAGCAGAGACCACCCTGTGCCTTCCCACATAAGAAAGAACCTCAGTTGAAAGTTAGCTGCCTTTCCTCTGAAGAATTAATGAAATAAATCCCCTTTTATTAAAAGCCAATCCATCTCTGGTGTGTTGTATTCCGGCAGCTAGCAAACTAGAACAAACCCTCAGCTCCAGTTTCCGGCTTTTATATTTCTATTTCTCACCTACATGTTAACTATGATTGAGAACTGGGAACCTGACCATCCTCACAGTCACATTTGTGAAGTCCCATCTTAAAACATCCATATACTTTTTCTTACAAAATTTCTCCTTTTTAGAGATCTCCTTCACATCTGCATGTATTTCTAGATGCTTATATAACATAGCTATGGGTGACAAGTTCCAACAACTTTCCCCAGGGTGATTTCTTTCTGCATCTCCAAAGGCCTGGGCTGAGCTGTGAGTGCTGAGATGAGGTATGCTGAGCTGCTTGGGCTGTGCTGTGTTGAGCTCTCTCATGTAAGCACCAGCCAATTAAATCAAACTTCATTCATTAGAGCAGGCATGTCTCTTAGCTGATTGCAGATGTAATCAGCAACAGATGAGGTTCACGTACCTTTGGCTCATGTCCACAGCAACAGAACTAGGTGCCTTCACCTGGCCAAGTTGACAACTGAATCTAACTACCACATGTCCACCCCTTGTCAACTTGGCAACTACATGCAGCTCCTTAAACAATATTAAGGTGGCAAAAATTCTCTTCTGGCTGTGGACCTATGAACCTCAAAAACAAGTTATCTGGTGCCAATATGCAAAGGAGGGAGAGTCACAGTCATTTCCATAGGGAGAAAGTGGAAGGATCACAGGAGTCACAAGACCCAAACAGTTCTGAAAACCTGCAGGGCAAACACCATTAGATTTCAAAGTCTGAAAGTCATTTATCCTTCGGCTTTAGAAAGTGACAGTCCCGCCCTTTCCAAGGGCCTATGCAGTGGCCTGCCTCTTTGCAAGTCAACCTCAGGGGACATTGAGGAAACCACCTTTTTCTCGGCTCCACCCTCCAAGCATCAGGGCCACACCTGGGCTCTCTGCCATTTCCAGGGCATAAGTTCAACCCCTCCATGTGGTGGCAGCCAGGCTCTCCCAAGGAACATGCTGTACCTTCTCCAAGGTCTGAGGTGGCACAACTCTTCCTCTGCAATGAGGTGGGAGACTCATCCTCACCCTTCATGGCAAACTCACCCTCTCCATGTGTGTGGATGTGTCCACTCTCCTGGCCCAAGGTTTCTTGACTTCAGACCTGAACTTCCATGGGTCTCACTCTGCAAACTCCAATTTGTCCCTATGGTGTCCCCCTTTGTCCAGATTGGCAGTGATTCCATTTACACAACAGTCTCTTCAAGCACTCCAAGACTTCTCCATCATTCTCTTCACAGTTCCTCCAAAATCTTCCCCTTAGCCATCCAAAAAAACCATTTCAACATATCTGATATTTGCAGACTGCAGCAGCACTCCACTTCTCAGGTACCAAATCTGTTCTAGTTTGCTAGCTGTCAGACTGCAACACACCAGAGATGGCTTGGCTTTTAATAAAAGAGGATTTATTTCATTAGTTCTTCAGAGGAAAGCCAGCTAACTTTCAACTGAGATTCTTTCTTATGTGGGAAGGCACAGGGTGGTCTCTGCTGGCCTTCTTTCCGGGCCTCTGGGTTCCAACAACTTTCCCTGGGGTGATTTCTTTCTGCATCTCCAAAGGCCTGGGCTGAGCTGCGAGTGCTGAAATGAAGTGTGCTGTGCTGCTTGGGCTGTGCTACATTGAGCTCTCTCATTTAAGCACCAGCCAATTAAATCAAACATCATTCATTACATCAGGCACACCTCTTAGCTGACTGCAGTTGTAATGAGCAACAGATGAGGTTCATGTACCATTGGCTTATGTCCACAGCAACAGAACTAGATACCTTCACCTGGCCAAGTTGACAACTGAATCTGACTACCACAGGGTCATTAGTCAGTCCCAATAGGATGAATGTAGTTATTGTACTGTTTTTTTTATCAGACTGTTGATTTATGTTCAATCTGCATGTAATAATCCGAAACATCTTCTTATAGTTATTTTAACTCTTCTAAAACTCCACATTGTAAACATTTTGCTTCCTACCACATTTTCAAAGTTTATTTTAACTTCTGTTCTCTGCTTAGGGATTTCCCATGTGACAAAAAGAAATTAGTCTGACGAGGTGTAATTTTATAAGTAGCAATAATGCCCTTTGGGTTCAAGAGTCCTTCCTTATTCCCAGTCTAAATCACAAAATTTCATGATTCTTCTTGACATCTTGGCTCTTTTTCTTAAGCAATGTTTATATATAACAATGGATTACATGACTGCAAGTATTTGTTTATTTAACCATGTTACCAATGCGGGGAAGAAGGATTGACTGAGGCACATGGTTTACCTGAAAGCTAGATCTCTCCTAGGTAATTTAATCTCTCATTCAACAACTGTCATCTATTTTTATCATATCAAGATGTAGGAATGGTATATTTTTGCAGCCCACCTACCTTTCTTCCATCTTTTTCCTAATTTCTCAGGTAATATGGTCATAACTGTGAAACTTTACTTGAACCTTCAAAGTCAGGGCACTATTTAATCCTCAAAATATATTTTTCCTGAGCTATTACAACTTATTATATAATAAAAGTTAATAAAGAGGTTGACTCTAGAGTATACTTGACTGATTTCATTTATTCTATCTTTCTAACAAATCTGTTAAATTGAACACAGAATTTTGAATGAGATGCTGCTAGATTAGTCAATATGCTACCTTTTGGGGGGATGAGAATGAAGGGCATGCTCACATACTTCTAGATGAAAAGGTATTTTTCTATTTTTATTTGAGGTTGAAGGTACATCCAATTTTCCAGTGATATTTCTTAGTATAAGTTAGACATTGATTTATTTATCTTATCTATTAAAACTCCAAGTTAATTTTGCTTGCAAAAAATAGAAAAAAATTCATCTGTACAAGGACAATTATTTTCAAAATGGCATCTTATAAATATATATTGGATACATAACAATGTATATAAATCATCACTGAAATCCATTTACTTTTCAAGGGGAAAATATGACCAAATCCTTCAAAAGTAATTGCAATTAAAGAGAAAAACTTTCATGCTTACTATGCTTACTGTTTTGTTGGGAAACCAGAGCTTCTGTTGGTTGTTTAAATATAAAAATATTAAGACATATGGAAAGTGATACATTTATATTTTCACATTTGTTGGCATATCTGGCTGTGCATAGAGCTTCCTGTGATTGCCATCCATGACAAATTTGGTAAAATTATCGATAATGGGCTTAAGCTCCCCCAACATTTTCTTACTCTTACCATTGTTGAAAAGAGCATGAATTACTCTAAAGCCTGGAGTATTAGGCCTATTTACTGGTGTAAGAGATAATAGTCTAAAAAATTAGGACATAGGACAATATAGAGCATCACATTTTAAAAAATAATTTTCTGAAAATGCCACTTAGTGAAAAAAACAAAAGGTCTTTGGTGACCAAAATTCAGGAGTTACTAATGAGTTTTCTGAGTAATGAAATTTGGCAAAAGACATGTAACACAGGCATCAGGGCGACCATGTCCTTGGAGACAGGATGATACATCAGCTTCAGACACAGGTCAGGAGGACAACTGTACTGTAGCTTGTTTTAATACAAAACTTTCACATCTACTAAAGCATTTAGAATATTACAAACCTTCATTGTATGAATACAATCCTTTATTATATTATGTGAATCCTTTATTCTCACTGGGAAATTTAAATCATATGAGCAAAAGAAAAGGTTTATTCAATTATATAAACGACTTGTATCCATTAAAGAACTTACCGCTCCAGAATTCTCTTTCACTAAATAAACCCCATTCACAAATGCATAAATATTCGCAGCCACATCATATAACAAGATGTAAAATATATGATTTTATATCTTTAAATGCATCTTAATTTATTACATAATATACATTTCTGGTCTTTCTATTTCATCACTATTAATTAAGTTGGCTGTATGAATATTTAAAAAGCAATATTATCAATGCCTAAATTAAATTTATAATGTTCTTCATTTTACACAGTTATGAATCATACTATCTAAAGCATAATCTAGTATGTATTTTTGTTTATGTGTGAGAATAATTGCTAAAAGTGAAATTTCCAGATCAAAATTGTATCTTCTTTTTGGAAATTTTGTACATCATTATAAAACAGCCACAATATTGCTTTATATTAAATACTTGTTACTGTTATAAGGTCATTGGTGTGCATCATTTCTATTTTCAAGTCTGTTCATATTTTGTTACTTTAGGTATGTTAAATATATATTCTGAGTTTTAATAAGTTTTAAAAAGTGTCTACTGATTTTTGCCACATGGTTATAATTTTATACAATTTAATCAATCATTTTTCTTTAGTTTTTTAGTTTTTTTAACCCTTACCCCTTCCTTTCTTCTTTTAATTAATTAATTTTTTATTTATGATACATAACTACATACAAACACAAACATTCTTATCATATGATCATTTTGTTCATCATTATATAATCAATAATGCTCACTGTCATCACATAGTTGTATATTCATCATCATGATCATTTCTTAGAACATCTGCATCAATTCAGAAAAAACTTTTTTCTTTAGTTTTTTAGTTTTTAACAGCATTATTGAAGTGTAGTTGAAAATAAGAGGGTACACCAGGTCACTTAAGATTTATTAATGTAAGACAGCCTTTGTCTATGACACATTCTTATTTAATATTGCTCTTGTATTGTATTATTTTCCTGTAATAAACTATAGATTTATTAACATTGTCATTTTGAGTCTTGTGAGTCTTTCTTAGTAATCAAACACGTTTGTCACCATTGGTGAAGAGTGCTTTGAGAATTTGTCAGTTTTATCAAATTGCCAATTTATGGCTATATGCTTTTAAATAATATTCCCTTATTTAATATCTGCAGAATGTGTAGTGATGTCACATCTTTCATTCTTCTTATTGGTAATTAGTATCTTCTTTTGTTTCTCTACTGAGATTTCTTTTAGAACCAACTTTTTCTTCTTTTCCTCTTACATTTCAATTGGTTTCTATAATTTGTTATATTATTTTCTTCTATTGATTTTAGATTTGAATTTTTCTTTTCCTTCATAAAAGGAGAAAAATTAACAAATTTATTATATAATATTTCTTCTTTTTCATATAGGCATTAGTGCTATCAATATGCCTTTAAATATTGTTTACACTATATGCAAATATTGACATACTGTTTCTCAATTTTCATTAATTTTTAAATACTTTTAATATTTCTTTTGATTTATTCTTTGATTCATCTGTTTTTTTATCTGTGTTAATGTGCATATATTTAGAGATTTTCCTGATGTTGCTCTGTTATTATTTTCTCTTTTAAATCTATTGTGCTTTGAGTTCCTACTTTGTATTATGTGAATATTATGTATCAGAACATGGTCTACTTTATAAGTTGTTTGCTATATAATTTATAAGATTTTGAATTCTGCTATTATTTGGGTTGCATGTTCTGTAAGTGCTGATTAGATCAAATTGATTAACAGTGTTATTGAACTTTTCTACATTCATCTTGACTATCTGTACATTTGTTATTAATCACTAACAAAAAATATTGAACACTCCAAGTATAATTGTGGATTTGCAGTTCTATCAGCTTTTGTCATGTATTAGAAATGCTGTTATTAGTGACAGACATTTAGTATTGCCAGTCATTAATGACCCTCTTTATCTCAGGTGATCTAATTTGTCCAATATTAATTTAGTCCTCTCAGACTTCTTTTGATTGGTGTTAGCATACTATTTCATTTTTCATCCTTTTATTCTTACCTATTTTTGCCTTTATATTGAAATGATTTTGTTATGTAGCCTAGGCTTGCTCATTTTTATCCAATCTGAAATTCTCTGCTTTTTTTTTTTCCTTTTGCATAGGCAGGCACTCTTAATCAAACCCTGGTCTCTGGCATGGCAGGTGAGAACTCTGCCTGCTGAGCCACCCCAGCGTGCCTGACATTCTCTGCTTTTTGACTGGATGTGCTTAGGGCATTTAAATTTATTGTGATTTATTAATATTGTTGGCTTGAAAGTGACAATCTTATTGTTTGTTTTGCATTCATCCCTTTTTGTTGTTGTTATTCTTTCTCTTTCTTCTTTGGTATTAATTGAAGTTTTTTTATGATTCCATATATCTTCTTTTTATTTCCTAATTGCTATAGCTTATTGTTTATTTTAATAATTGCTATAGGGTTTATAATTTGTATCTTACCACTTCATATATGTCATAAGAAACTTCCAACATTTAGTACTATCATTATATACCTGTTACTTCTACAAATGAGCCTTTGAAAATGTTGGGGCTTTTTGATGAAAGAGATATAAAGCATTAGAGCAATTTCACCATGAAGAAAATTCCTCATTTCTTACTTGAATTTGAAGGGGTCCATGTGGCAAACTCTGTGGACAGCCTGTAGAAGCTGAGAATGACTCCTGGCTGACAGCCAACAAAGACATGGGGATCCAAGGTCAAGGTGCAATGAACATAAATATAATGAGGATCCAAGAAAGATAACATAACCAAAATACAGACAATTAAACGGTAAAAGAAATTACAAGCATCAAGTAAAAATTCTGCAGCTGTTCGCCTTATTTTAACATTTATTTGCCTCCTACATTTTTTTTAACTCTTTAAGAATGATACAATTCTTTTAATTGAATCACTAAAGGCCTTCCTCACTTGTTTGTTTCTCAGTGAATAAATGAATGGATTTAACATAGGTGAAATAGAAGAAATGAGCAGTGAAACCACTTTATTGATGGTCACCTCTTCCTTTGCTGTAGGATTCATGTAGATGAAAATGCATGTCCCATAGGTGATGGAAATGACAATCAGGTGGGAAGAACAGGTTGAAAATGCCTTTTTCCTTTCCTGGACAGAGGGGAATCTAAAAATAGTCTTGATAATATGAACGTAGGACAGAACTACACATATAAGGGTCAAGATGAGGGTCAGCACAGCACAGATCATAACTGTTTTTTCCATGTACCATGTCTCTGAACATGAGATCTTCAGGAGTGGAGAAGCATCACAGAGAAAATGATTAATGACATTTGAGTTGCAAAATTTCAGATTTAGCCCCAGACTAAGTGGAGAAATTATGATAAACAATCCAGCCCACCAACAGCAAAACACAAGTCTCCAGCAGACTCCCTTGCTCATGATGGTCACATAATGCAGGGGTCTGCAGATGGCCACATAGCGGTCATAGGACATGGCAGCCAAAAGAAAAAATTCTGTCACTGCGAAGAGGTCAGTAAAAAATACTTGGATGACGCAAGCATTATAGGTAATGACCTTGTCACCTGTTGCTAAATTATACAAGTATCTTGGAATACAAGCAGATGTGAAGGATATTTCTAGGAAGGAGAAATGTTTTAAGAAAAAATACATGGGTGTTTTAAGATTCGAATCCACAAAGGTGAGTGTGATGATGGTCAGATTCCCACTTATACTCAACATGTAGGTGAGAAATAGAAATATAAAAATCAGAACCTGCAGCTGAGGGTCATCCGTCAGTCCCAGCAGAATGAATGTTGTTATTGTATAGTTATTCATCAGTGAAAACTTCTGTCCAGTCTGCATTTCCAATAATTCAGAAAGGTTATTTTATAGATTATCTGTATAAAGTCCAACGATCAAATCTATATTTACTATATTTAATATGAACTTAAAATCACACCATGGATATGATTAGGTTTATCTGTGGATACAATATGATTTCATGGATAAGAAATATATGTTTGGTTCTCCAAAATTCTTGCCTACTCACAAGCTAAATAAAAAAGCTCACCATTAATGTTATATTTTTGCTTAACAAAACCATGTCAAAATTTTTGCTCCTTGTCAAAATGCTCATACATAGTATATAACTTGGAGTCACTCTACAGACCCTTGAGCAGAAGCAGAAGTTTCTGCTCCAGCTTTACAATTAGATTTCTTCTTGTTTCTTTGTACCAGAGAAGGGTGTTTTTCTTCTAAGAACAATCTTAAAGTTTACACATAGGACCACATGTAGGCTCCTCTCCCTCACTTGTCTTCCTTCTGTGTCTATCTATCAGTATGTAATGTATTTATTGTTCACTGCTGTGCAGTATATAGTGTTTTGATATAGAATTTGCTTATCATGTTCATTAAATGCTTTGATAAAGTAACTTAGAAAAACTACACACAGCGTTTTGTATCATACTCTTCTGCCTGTGTTGATTCCTTAGACCTCTTAGTTCCTCTTCACTTCTGACTGTATACTCTCTTCCTTTTTCTCCCTCTGTTCCTACCATTTTATACAATGCCTTTCAGTTAATGTTTACTAAATATGTTTTCAGTACTGGATTTCTTCTGAGTTATACATTGATTGATTACCAAATATATCAACTTATATATTGTGCCTTCTAGCAAACATAACTACTTGCATGAATCACATACATGCCCATCTTAATGTGCCTGAAACAGAAGTCATAGCTGCCACATCCCTCATCATACCCCAATTTCTCCTGTGTGTGCATGTATTCTATGCTGGGCACTGATGAAACTGCAACTCTTGTATACTTTGTCCCATATTCTACAACTTAGTCTGGGTAACAATTATTCATCACCGATTTTCATTTGAAGCACCACTTTCTCTCAGAAGTTTTCCAAATTTTTTTTAGATATCTTACTTCATTTGCCCACTTCTGTGCATCCATAGTCTGAGAATATGCTGTTGAGCTGTTATTCTGCATCTTTCTGACTGTGATAGGCAGAGCAACTAACAGTTTCAGATATATGGTCATTGTTTAAAGAGTATTTTCTGAACAAATTCATATATCCTGAATTTGTCTGCAGACACAGACATACTGTTTCCTCCTTTATTTGGTCTTAAATTCATATTGTTCTGATACTAAATTTGTTAATTAACTTTGTCATACCTCTGACTCTGTTACTGGAAAAATTGTTTTTCCTTTAAAAAAAAGACTTATTTTTATCAATTAAGTCATATTGTGATACAATCAGTTTTTCTGCTTATTTGTTTACCTGCACTATTGACAACTGTTAGAACAGCCTTCTCTTCTTTCACTGATCTTTCAGATAAATCATTTTATTTCCTTGAATGCAGTGTTTGGCCTCCTCACCAGCATTCATAGGTTTTTTGATACTGAGTTTATTTCAAAAGAGGTTTCACTTTAATTTTCTCATTCAAAAATTAATTTTTATAGTGAAAGACTTGAAGATTTTCCACTTACAATCAGTTTCTCAATGCTTGTACTTGTACATCAGTGGAAAAAATTCCCTTTTAAACACCTGTTTGTTTGTGAACATTTTTTTCCTTCTTTTTTTTTTTTTTTTGCTATAATTTAGTAGAAGAGCCACACCTAAAATATTCCTATTCATTCTTTTAAACTCACAGGGCTTCAGACATCAATAGAAATGTGGACTAGGCTTATGGATTGTCTGAAATCTGAAACTCTCCCAGGGCAGTTAAGGACACATTCAATATATATAAATTAAATGAAATGGAGAGGTAGTGAAGGATGATTATTGCAGTCTACTCAGTCTTCTGCTTCTACTCCTTCTCAACTCTCAGGCAATGTGAATATCACAACTTAACCTTACTCAGCTCAGCATTACTCAGTGCTCAAAAGATATTCTTTCCTTACAAGATATTAAAAAGTATTACAAGACAAATTTCAGTAAACTAATTGACACCAAATATAATCTAATGATTTTTTCTTATTTTCTTTTTTGATCAAGTATTTGAAAGGAAGCAAGGTTCTCTAGTAAGTGTTGCTACCACAGCCAATCTTTTGAAGGGATGAAGGAACACACACACACACACACACACACACACACACGCACACACAATAAGTACTTTTATTTTCCCTTTGAGTTTGATGATATACTTGATGCCATTTCTGATATTTCTTATATTAGGATTCCATTATTTGCCCACCTATTTACTATTATGACATCTCATATATAGTTCTAAAGGCTTTATGAAATATGTAAATTTGAGCTCACATCTCTGATTTTAATGCAGACTATTTAAATATATTTTTCTCTGAGAGAATGTGCCAAGGATTTACAAAGAGAAGCAATAATATTACAAATTTACTTACTTTTTTGTCAGTCAATCATAACTTCTGTAAACATTTAAATACATTAATTCTTAAAGCCACTTAGTTGAAAATGGAAGGTGAAATGAAGATTTTCATGTGAACTTCTCTTCCATTTTGGTTATGTTTCCAAGCTCACACACACAAATTCTCTAAACATCTCTGAGATACACATCTCTGAGATAGTTGTCTTCAACAAATTGCACTTTTTCATGCTGTACTTTACTGTTGTAGACTGTAGAAATGTTTTCTTATTTCAGCTTATAAAAGGAAAGATAGTCTAATGGGAGTGGAATGCTGGAAGCTCCTCTTTGAAAGAGATGGTATTTCAATAACTCAGGACAAGGACAGATTTTTTTAACAGTAGCGACCTTGATTTTTCTTTTTCTTTTTTGTTGGCTGAACCTGAAAATAAATGAATAAACATGTGGTCCTTAGTGATTTATACACAAAGTCACTAATGAATCTTTGGAGTAATTTTTTTTTTTGACAAAAGCAATCTAATAAAGGCTGCCTTTGGGGCAGTGTCCAGGGAGTACAGTAGGAGAACAACAAATACCAGGTTATTTAATTCATTTTCTCAGCTTTATCTCAAGAAAGTTGACATACAATAAGCTGCCTATTTGAAGTGTAAAATTTGATAAGTGCTGACATATGAACACTACTGTGAAACTAGTGCCACAGTCAAGAGCAAACATGCCCATCGGCCTGAAAAGTGCCCCCTACACTTTGTAATCCCTCAGGCCCTCTTTCCTCTGCACTACTCCTGTTGCCCATTGACTATTGTTAGTTTTTCTGTCAGTATTAGTTTGCTTTCTGCAGAAATTTAAGGAAAAGTAGTCATACACTATTGTACTACCTTGTCTTGCTTCTTCCACTAAGCATGATTATTTTAAGTTTTATCCATATAGTGTGTATTAATAGTTTATTTCTATTTTTTTTTTGCTGAATAGTATTCAGATGTTGGTAGACTTACAGTTGTTTCTAGTTTGCAGCTATTATAAATAAAGCCACTGTAATCACTTATGTATGGGATTTCAAGGGACAAATGCTTTTATTTTCTTGGGTAATACCTCAGAGTGCAGAGGAGTGGAGTGGTTGGTTCTTCAGGTGTATGCTGAACTTATCAAGAATCTGCCCATCTGTTTTCCCAATTGTCAGACACTGATGTTGGGATTGTAAAGTGCTTCCCATCACTTGCTCCATATCCATGGCAACCCCTAGCATGATTAGTTTTTTTAAAAAATTAGCCATTCTTGTTAGGAGCACTGGTGTCTCATAGTGGTATAAATTTGCATTTCTGTGATGAGTAATGGTGTTCTGTATCTTTTCATGCTTTTATTTGACTGCTATATATCTTGACTAAATTTCTGTTCACATTTTGAAATACTTTATTGAGATATAATAATTCATATCCCATAAAATTGATCATTTTAAAGTGAACAGTTCAATGATTTTAGTATATTCACAGAGTTGTGCAGCCATAAGCATTATCTAGTTTTATATTTCATCACCCATAAGAAAAACACCCTACCTATTGCAGTCACTCACCATTCACCCAGCTCCACCCCACACCTACAGTCCCTGGAAACCATGAATCTACTTTTGTTTCTATGGAGTTTGCCTGTGCATCTCATTTAATATAAATAGAGGCATACAATGAATGGCATTATGTGCCCGACTTCTATAATTAGCATGATGGTTTCAAGGTTTGTCAGCATTGTAGCATTTATCATTACTTCATTCTTTTTATTGTTGGATGATATTCCATTGTAAGAATATACCATATGTTATTAATCCATTCATTATTTAATAGACATTTAGGTTGTTTCTACTTTCTGCCTATCATGAATTATGCTGCTGTAAATGTTCCTGCACAAATTTTTGCATGTAAATGTGTTTTCAAATCCCTTGGACATTCCCCTATGGGTAGAATTGCTGGGTCATATCATAACTTACCTTGATTATTTTAAGCAACCCACAAACTGTTTTCCAATGTGGCTGTGCCATTTTACAATTCTACCAGAAATATGTGAGGGTTTCAGTTCTCCACATCCTTGTTAAGACTTGTCATCTTTATTGTAGCCATCCCAGTAGGTGCAACGTGTTAACCAATTGAGGTTTTAATTTGCATTTTCCAAATGTCTAATGATGCTGAGCCACTGTTATGAGCTTCGACTTTTTTATATTTTCTTTGGAAAAATATCTATTAAAATTCTTTGCGCATTTTTAATAGTTATTTGTCTTTTTATTGTAGAGTTTTATGGATTCTTTATTTATATGGATACAAATCCATAATTAAATATATGATTTTGAATATTTTCTCCTATTGTGTGAATTTCTCTTGATACTGTCCTTCCTTTGAATCACAAAAATTATTAATATTGAGGAAATCCAAATCCTTTATATTTTTCTTTATTATTTGGGTTTTTGATGTCATATCTGAGAAGCCACTACTAAGTTTCATTCCTATATTTTCTTCAAAGAGTTTATCATTTTAGCTTATACATTTAGGTATATTATCCATTTTTATTTAATTTTTTATGTGGTGGTTGATAGGAGTCTAAATTCATTTTTTTATATATGTCCATAACTATCTAGTTGTTCAGCATCATTTATCGAAAAAAATCTCTCATTTCCCCAGGGTATTTTTGTGCCACAGTTCACGGTTGCTTTGTAGTAAGGTTCCTATATGAAGCGACATTTGAAAGTAAATGATATGTTAAAGATGTATACTGTAAAGACCCAAACAGGCATTAAAAGAAAGGATGATGTTATAACTTGTAAGTCATCAAAGATGTAAAATGAATTTTTAAAACCTATGAGTTAATCAATGAAGGAATAATATGGAAATAGAGGAGTATTAAGAACTCTGTCAATATATTCAACAGCTTAAAAGGAATAAACTTTTTGAATGATACAAATTATCAAATCTCCCACAAGAAAAAAATACATTAACCCAATAGTTTATAAAGTCAACAGTATTTATATTTTTTGCTTGAAAGAAACTATTATTCTTTAAATAGATTTTTAAAATAAGAAAAAAATTACTTTATAGTTAAATACATACATATCAGTTCTGGTGCTTTTCATTCCTTTGTGTCAATCCATATTTCCTTTTGGTATCCTCCTTCTGCCTTAAGGATTTTTAAAAATTCATTTCTTGTAGGGAAGGTATACCATTGGCTATTTTCACAGTTTTGGAATGTCTGAGAAATTATTCATTTTGCCTATTTTTTAAAACATGTTTTCACTGGGTGTAGTATTTTAGTTTCACAGCTTCTCTTTCACCTTCTCTTTAAATATACTGCTCAAGTCTCCTTTGGCATAAGTTTTATATTGCCAAGAAGTGTGCTGTCATTTTTCCTTTTGTCATCTGCATTAATATTTCTTTTTTTCACTGGATGCTTTAAAAATTTTCTCTTTATTAATTTGCCATCTGTGTAAGCAATATGGCAATAGTGTACTTGATGTAAATGTATTCCTGGCTCTTATGCCTGAACCACATATCATAATTTAATATTAGAATTTGAATTTCTAATATATGTGGGTTTATAGTTTATATCAGATTGGAAAATTTTCTGCTTTTTGCATTCAAAAGATTTTCTGCCCTCAGTGCTCCTCTTTGGGGGCTCCATTTACTTGAATCTTAGACTACTTGAAATTGTCTCACAACTTGCTGATGCTTTGCTAATATATTTTCAGTTTTTTTCTCATTGTTTATTTTGGATTATTTCTTTTGCTATGTATTCACTATTTCCACCATATTTTTTCTTTAGTATATAATCCACTATTAATCCCACCTAGCATATTTTTCATCTAACATTCTAGTTTTCATCCCTAGAAATTAGATTTATGATTTTAAGTATTTCTTTCATGTATGTTTAAAATGTGTAACCTTTCCCCTATCTTCTTGAACATATGGAAAGTTAATGAAATAAAGTCTATCTTTCCTTTCTTAATTGATTTTTAAAATTTTATTTTAAAGATTTTTTAAATTTTTAAAATGTATATTGTGTGCAGTTGAAAAAAATTTAATCGCTAAAACATTTGTAAATATTGGTACCATACACAATCTCTTAATTCATCCTCCAGGGAACAAGTCACTTTCAACAATTTAGCTGTTTTTACAGAGATGTTATTATTTTCCATATGTTACATATTTCCCCTTGAGTGCTTCTGTAGGTGTACAGCTCCCTCTTCAGCATGTATATTTCTTTGTCCTCTGCAAAGAATTAAATTGCAGCTTTTTACTCAAAAAGTTGTGTACATTTTCAAGTACATGCAAATTTTATTTAGTTTAAATCCATAAACTATGTACTATGTACATTTTTTATAATTATTTGATTGTACTTCTTACTTGTTTAAGCAATATTTGCCAAATATATTTATTTGTGTTGTTCTATACCGTAACTATTGGCAATACAAAATGTCTATGTAACTATAAATAGTTTTCATCTCTACACACTAACCTCACAGAGCCTATCGATCCCTTGTTCCATTCTGGGCTTGCTCCGTAAGTCTTGCTTTCTTATATGTTAAGTCCCCTATTTCCTGTATTGTATATATTTTTTCTTTTTTATTCTTTCATTGATAAAAATCCACAGTTTATATAAGGTTTTATGAACAGCTGCAAGTTAGGTAAATATTTTGAAATCTTCAGTATATGTTAATTCTGTACTCACATTTCAATAGAAGCTTTATGGGTATATATCTTTATGTAGAAAACAATGTTTACTTATTTTTGAAACAATTAGTTCACTGTAATCTAGTTTCCAGTGTTGTTGCTGTTGTCATTCTGACTTTAAATTTCTTTTTCTTTTTTTTATTGTGAAAAATAACATATATACGAAAAAGCAATCCATTTCCAAGTACCTTTTAACAAGTAGTTATACAACAGATTTTAAAGTTTGGTATGGGTTACAGTTCCATGATTTTTCATTTTTTCTTCTAGCTGTTCCAAGACACTGGAGTCCAAAAGAAATATCAGTATATTGATTCAGTAGCCATATGCATTTGTTAAATCCAATCTTCTCTATGTTGCTTTCTTTTTTATTATTATTAATAATAGTCATTCTAGTGGATGTAAAATGATATCTTGTGGCTTTGATTTGCATTTCACTAATAGCTAATGATGTTGAACATCTTTTCATGTGTTTATTGATCATTTGTGTATCCTTTTTGGATAAATGTCTATTCAAGTCTTTTGCCCATTATTTTTTACTGCTTTGTATATTTTCTTATTGCTGAGTTGTAGGGTCTCTTTATATATTCTGGGTATCAAATCCTTATCAAATGTGGTTTCCAAATATTTTCTTCTACCAAGTAGGTTATCTTTTCACTTCTTTAAAAAAAAATTTTTATTGTATAATATAACATATATACAATGAAAAGAAAGAAAAAAGCAACAGTTTTCAAAGCACTTTTCACAAGCTGCTACAGGACAGATCCCAGAGCTTTCCATGGACTACCATATGATCCTCTCAGATTTCTCCTTCTAGCTGCTCCAGAATATAGGAGGCTAGAAGGAATAAATTTTTTGTAGCATCACAATCAACTTTTTTTGTAAAAAATGACATATACACAAAAGAGCAATAAACTTCAAAGCACAGCATCAAAATTAGTTGTAGAACATATTTCAGAGTTTGGCAAGGCTTACAATTCAATAATTTTAGGTTTTTACTTCTAGCTGCTCTAAGATACTAGAGACTAGAAGAGATATCAACTTAATAATTCAGCAATTATATTCATTTGTTAAACCCTACCTTCTCTGTATTAACTCTACCATCACGTTTGATCTTTTTATTCCTCTCTTTAGGGATGTTTGGGCTATGGCCATTCTGACTTTTTCATGTTGGGAGGGTCTGTCAATAATACGGGGTAGGGAGATTGACCTATCTGATGTTCCAGAGGGGCTGGGCCCTCTAGATTTCAGGACTTATCTGGCCCAGGGACCCATTTGGAGGGTGTAGGTTTCTGGAAAGTTACTCTAGTGCATGGAACCTTTGTGGAATCTTAAATATTGCCTTAGGTGTTCTATAGGATTGGCTGGAATGGAGTTTGGCAGGTTATGATAGGTAGAAAGGTCTAACTGAAGTTTGTGCAAAAGCCGCCTCCAGATTAGCCTCTCAACTCTATTTGAACTCTCTCTGCCACTGATACTTTATTAGTTATACTTCTTTCCCCCCTTTTGGTCAGGATGGAATTGTTGATCCCACGGTGTCAGGGCTGGACTCATCCCTGGGAGTCATCTCCCATGTCATCAGGGAGACTTCCACTCCTGGATGTTATGTCCCATGTAGGTGGGAGGGCAGTGATTTCACTTGCAGAGTTGGGCTGAGAGAGTGTGACTACATTTTTTTGTATGTGATATTTTTTAGTTTTCCTTTCCATAAATTTAGTGTCTTTTCTTTAAAATCTGTTGTTTTTAAAAGGATACTGTGGAGTGTTTTAAAGGGTCTTTTGCTATTCATTTTACTTGACATTCTAAAGGGAAAGTTTAACATTGAAAAATCTCTTTATGATCTTTTATGAATTTCACCCATAAATATTTCACTCTGCACTATTTTCCTACACAGACAAACATATGAATGCTGATTTATTTACATACACAATTATAAGAATTTTGTTCATTGTATACATGACATGTATACAAACACTATCATATTTTACAGGCGTATCCACATCTTACTCTTTTCAATGAACTCTTCCATATGCAAATCACTTAGTTTAACTGTTATTACACTATACAGTTGTGTAATATATCCAAAATATAATTTAATCATCATTTTTCTATTAGACATCATTTTATTTCCATATTGTTTTCTATTATGAACAATATCACATATAATATACACTGTTTTTAAATACAGTATTTTGCCATTCACTGGTTTTTGTTTCTATGGGATAAATTCCCAAGAATAGAATTTCTGAGTGGAAGGGCATATGGATTTTTAAAAAATTAACCACTTTATTGTGAGATAATTGTAGATTTACATGCAGCTGTAAAAAATAATAAATCCACTATATCCTTTATCCAGTTTCCCCAAATGGTAACATCTTGTATTGGAAACTGGCATTAAAACAGTCAAGAATAAGGAAAAGTTCCATTACCAGAAGGATTCCTCTTGCTTCCCTTTCACATCCATTATTCATGTCCCTCCCTCTTGCTACTTTAGCCCTGAAAATTGGAAACTATTAATCTGTTCTGTCTTCCTACAATTTGTCAATTTCAGAATTTTTTATAAATGGACTCATACTGTATGTATCCTTTTAGGAGTAGCTTTTTAAAAATATGTACCACAGCATAATTTCCTAGAAATTCATCCAAGTTCTATCTCTTGGTAGTCTGTGCCTTTTTGTTGTTGAGTAGTGCTCCACTGAATGGATGAACTAAAGTTTTTAAATGCATTCATCAAGGGATATCTGGGTTATTTCTAGTTTGAGGCTATTATGACTAAGCAGCTATGAACATTTGTGCTTAGGTTTGTACATGAACTTAAGTGTCATTTCTCCTGGATGAATTCTCAAGAGTGTAATTGCTGTGTCATATGGTTGCATGCTTAATTTTAGTTTTTTAAAAAACTCTCAAACAGTTTTATATAGTTGCTGTATCATTTTTTTTTAATTTCCAGAAGCAATATGCAAGTAGTTTAGATGCTCTGCATCTTTATCAGCATTTGATGCTGTCATTCTTTTCTGTTATATCCATTATTATATTTGTATAGTTATATTTCATTTTGGTTTCAATTTGCATTTCCTAATGCCTAATGATGTTGAACATATTTCCTTATGTTATTTGATATTGTATATCCTCTTCAGTGAAGTTTTGGTTTATATATTTTATCCATTTTCCAGTTGGATTAATTTTTTAATCTCAAATTGTGAAAGTTCTTTATATATTCTAGATATAAGCCCATTGCTAGATATCTGGTCTGAAATATCATTCTGTAGCTTGTCCTTATATCTTCTTAATGAAGTATTTTACTTAGAAATAGTTTTTAATTTGGATGAGGTACAATTTATCAATTTTTTCTTTCATGACAATATTTTTGGTGTCAGGACTAAGAAGCATTTGCCTAGCCCTAGATCCCAATGATTTTTCCCTAGAAGTTTTATAGTTTTACATTTCATATTTAATTCATCATCCACTTTGTCTTAATTTTGGCACAAAGTGGGATTTCTACTATGGTTCTTTTTTTTTTTTTAACCTATGGATGTCAATTGCCCCAACACCATTTACTGTAAAGGCCTTCATTAAGTTGTCTTTAGACCTTTGTCAATAGCAAGCTGGGCATGTTTGTGTGGGTCCATTTCTGGTGTTGTTATTCTATTCCATGGGTCTATGTGTCTATCCCACCTCTAATACCTCATTGTCTTGATAACAGTAGCTATGTTACAGTCAATGTTGATTAGAGTACTTCCTTCTAATTTGCTCTTATTTTTCAGGATTGCTTTAGCTCTTTTAGGGCTCTTCATTTATATATTCATTACATATAAATGAAAATAAGATTGTCGATGGTGCAAAAATCCTTGTTGGTATTTTGATATTTTTACCTGAACCTATACAATCATTTGAGAAGTATAAACTTGCTAGCAGTATTAAATTATCATTTTTAATTTCTATTGGATTTGTATCTTTGTACCCTTTTTCATTCCTGATTTTGGTGATTTTTTTCCTTTTCTTCTTTAATCTTTCTCAGTCTTGTTAGAGATTTATTAATTCATTAACTTTTTAACAGAACCTAACAGTTCTATTGTTTTCCTGCTTTCAATTCCATTGATTTCTGTTCTTATCTTTATTCAAAAGAGAAAGAAGCTTCTATTTGCTTTGGCTTTATTTTGCTGTTCTTTTCTGGTTTTTTCTTTAGAGAAGTTGTAGGTTTACAAAAAAAGTCACAGATAAAATGCAGAGTTCCCATACACCATTCTATTAGCATCACTTTGCATTATGTGGTGCATTTGTTACAATTCATGAAAGACATTTTTATAATTATACTATTAACTTTTTCTAATTCTTGATATATGAACTTAGATTATTCATTTAAGATTGCTTCTCTTTTCTAAAATAATCATTTAATGCTATAAATTTATCTCTCAGCACTTCTTTAGCTGCATTGCACATATTTTTATGCATTTTATTTTTCTACAATTCTATGTATTGTTTTTCTGTTGACCACTCTACATTCACCCATGGGCTATTTAAAATTGGGTAACTTAATTTCCACATATTTGTTGATTTTCCTTCTTTTACCAATTTCTAGCTTAATTCCATTCTGGTCAGAAAACATAGTCTTTGTGATTTTAATTCTTTTAAATTTGTTAAGATTTGTTTTATGGCCCAGAATATTATGGTTTATCTTAATAAATATTCCCAGGGTGCTGAGACAAATATATTCTCCTTTCGTTGGGTGGGGTACCCTACACATATCAGTGATATACTGTTGATTGAGTGCATTCTTCACATCCTGGCTAATTTTCTCTCTGGAATGATGTCAGTATTAGAGAGTGAGATGCTGATGTCATCAATTATAATAGTGGAGTTTTCTATTTCACCTTTTTGTTCTCTTAGTTTTTGCTTCAGGTGTTATGAGGCTCTGTTGTTTGTTCTATGTATGTACACACATAGGATTCTCATGTCTTCCTGGTGTATTGGTTCACTTATTATTATCATTAAATAATGTCCTTCTTTGTCCTAAGTAATTTCCTTTGCACTGAGTCTACTTTGTATTAATATAGTCACTCATGACATTATGTTATTCATGTTTGTGTGGTATATCTTTTTCCTTTCAGTTTGACCTCCTATCCATGTTGTATCTGAAGTGAGTTTTTAATAAATAAAATATTATCAGGTCATGTTTTTATTCCATTTTGCTATTCTTTGTCTTTTCATTGTGTATTTCAACCATCTACATTTAAGGTAATTATTGATATGATTAAGTTTAGGTCTGCCATCATTTATTTCTGTTTTTTCCCTCTATTTCTTCTTTCTTTCTTTTTTTTTTAAACTTCGCATGGGTTGTTGCATTTTTCTTTTTAGGTTTTCTTCTTGACTATTATGTTTTAAGTCTGTTTCTCATCATTTTTTAGTGGTTGCTCTGATTATTCCAGTATACACATATCACTTATCATAGCCTCTTTGTGCTGACATTTTGCCACTTCAAGTGAAGTTTTGAACTTCCTTCCTTTTTTATCTTTGAACTATGCCACTTTAAAAATAATTGTCTTAAATATTTACTGTCCATATGCGTATATTTAGCAACATGATATAATTTTTGCTTCAAGCATCAAATGTTACTTAAGAAAACAAGAAAATATGAGTTTCTATTATATTTAGCTCTATTTTATCATTCCATTGTTCTTTTCTTTCCGCAGTTGCAATTCTTCATTTGTTATCTTTTCTTTTCTGTTTAGAGAACTACCTTTAGATTTTTTAAGGTGCATTTACTAGGGAGGGATAAGTAGAGGGGTGATTTATATTGCTCTGTTGCTACAGGGTGAACAGAACTCAGCTGGGCATTGCTGACATGCGGGGAGTGGAGCAGCTGAGTGCCAACTAGGACCACTTTCCACTGCTTTGTTCTGTCTTGTTGATGCTAGGAGGTTCAGTTCCCCCAAGGTCCTCAGTGATACCAGTAGTAGAGGACAGTGGGGTGCTTGCCAACCCTAAAATGCACTAACTTGCTCAGTCTCCTTGATGCTGGATGGGGGTGGAGTATCAGCTCTCTATTGGTTAGTGTTGATACAGTGGTGTGAGAGTGGGAAGAACATAAAGTCAAGTGGTTACTAATTCCGCCTTGCATCACCTCCTTAAGTCTCCTTGCTGCTGGTTGTGGGTGGAGAATTACCTTGCTGCTGGATACTGCTGAAACCACCATTGTAGCCCTGCCTGGTTCCACAAGTCAGAGGTTGGATGATGAGCTCCTTGCTTAGCTTTGCCCACATCGCTGGGTGGGAGTATTACAAGATATCATATGCTTTCAAGGGACTGGGGTGGGATAGGGTGGAAGATCAATTCCCCATTTGACCCCACTAAAACCACAGTGGTAGGAAGGGCTGTTCTGTTGGTATTTGCCTAGAGAAGCCTGAGCACTGCCAAGAGAGTTTCCGTTGTTAGGTTACCTTTCTTTCACTCCCATTGGCTAGGGAAATAGGCTCTTCTTGGAGCTTTAGTTGTCAAAACGCTGGTGCCTGCTGGTGATTCTCTATCGCTGGTTTCTCCAGTGCCGGTAGATATGAGGAAATGAGGAAACACAGAAAACTAATTGCGGTGTAGTTTCTCAAATGCTGAGTCTAACTTCTTCTTTCCGTTTTTTATAGACTTCCTATGTTTGCTTGTCATGTACTGTCCAGGGTGCTTTAGTTGTAAGGGAAAGGACATGGGAGGAATGGAGCTACTCCATTTTGGTGGAACTGACAGCTGGTTTGCATTTTTTAACTGAAATGTTTTATGATTGTTTTACAAAATAAGTTTTGGCAATTTACATTTCACCAAACACTGTGCGAGGATACTTATTTTCTAAGGATTCCAATCAGCAAGGGGGGGGGTAAGAGCTCTTTTCAACATTTCCAGAATCCCAACATCACTTAATTTTGCAATCGACTGATTTTGAGCGATAGTCATACATTTGTTGCTAAACTGGACTTGTGATTATGCAAATCACCTACAACTATTCTTCGTTTTCCTTTTGCTTTATTTATATACCTTCTTACTGCATGTATACACTTT
>PVIY010019885.1:0-45010 GCA_004026745.1 Myrmecophaga tridactyla
CAAGGTCTGGAGGTCAGGCCACGATATGGTAACTCAGATGAAGATCCTCAATGAACTCTCAGGAGAGGCTGGCTGGACACCCATGGGAATGGTAGAGTCCAAAATCCCTAGGGTAGGCTGTGAAGCTGGCAAAGGGTCTGGACTAACTCTACAGGAGAGCTTGCTAGCTGAAGTAGGAAGAGTGACTGTCTCTTCTGAATCCTCCTTAAAAGCCTTCTCATAGCTAGATTAAGCATCACTCATTTCAGAAGACACTCCCCTTAGCTGATTACAAATGCAATCAGCTGTGGATGCAGCCCATGTGATCATGATTTAAGTCCATGAAATGTCCTCATAGCAACAGGTAGGCCAGTGCTTGCCCAACCAGACAACCAGGCACCACCACCTGGCCAAGTTGACACCTGAGCCTGACCATGACAGTGTGGGAAAGGATTCTCATGGTTAAAAAAAAACTAATTTACTATGTTTACAATTAGATTAAGAACTATTAGATTATTTTAAAATCTCCTCTTCAGTACTTAGATTAGACATGATATAATACATCAAACTTTTAGTCCCCTCTATGAAAAAGTGTAATAATTCAAAAGAAACTCATACCTGGCATTATATTTCCTTTTAATCAGTGTGATTGAAAAGTTCTAATCTGTTTTACAGAACACCCAAGGAATTTTCACAGGATGATTATAAGTCTTAATCTTCAAGTACTAATGTCACAATTTTGTACAGTATTTAGAATCTTACAAAACATTTTGCTTTATTTAATATATACATTCAGCACTATGCATCATTGATGAAAATGTTCAATCTCCATTCCTCACCTTTCCATGTGAAAGAACTTTCACTAGAATAACCCTTGAGCTCCTTGCGCCCTTTTGTCCCTCACTTACTCTTCCTAAGAGGGAAGAGCCTATTCCTCGGTTGGTGAGTTTGCAAGAAGCTTTGCTGGCCCCTTCATCTTCACTCTGGTTGGATCAGCCTTCCCAGCTCAATTCTGAGCTGTTCTCATACTCTGTAGAAAGGCCTGCAGATGGCCAGCTCTGCCTGAGACTGAGTCAGGCAGTCTTCCTCTTTCTGACAGGATGCATCATCAGGCCCATTCACCCACAGATCTAAAGCCATTTCATATTTAGTCCCCAGAATTTCATTTGATATTCACCACTCATGCAATGGGGTAGATTTTATAGTTTTACTTTTATAGATGAGCAAACAAGTTTTCAGAGACATGGCCCAAATCACCTTATGTGCTTGCAAATTATGGTCTATTGGAATTCTTCAAGGTGGAGGGAGTATCACATGCCTTTCCCTGAAGCCAATTCTGAGAAAATTGAAAAATAAGTCACTTTACTCCACCCTTTGCAAGGGTAGAGCTAAAGAAGATGCTTACATCTAACTGTGAGAGTGAGCTGCTCATGGAAGTAAGCATCCTCTTTAGCTTCACTCAAGTTTAGACAAGTTAGAGGGGCAGAGAGGAGATGGGTATGCTAGGTTTATTGTTGCCCAATTTGTCAATTGTTAAGTTGCTCTGTTTCCCCCAGAGTGGAGTAAGTGAAAGTTTAGAGAGAGGCTACTGGATAACTCCAGCAACTCAGTGTCCACATGGAAGGAAACATCACGAGTGGGGAATAAGCATTCATACCTGACATTCCCCAGATTTACATTCTTTAACTACAATACAGGTAGCCCTCAGAGGAATGCATGCACAATCTGTCAGGACAGCCTCATTTCCATCTTAATAAGTTTCTTCCCCCCAAATTCTTAATGCTTCCCCTTTATAGATTCTCCTGGGATTCCCTAATTCCTGGATAATTTTCCTGCAGAATGCTCTGAAATAAATATATACATTTTACTAAGTAAATCAACTTGAAGGCTAATCTCTATACAAACTTGAAAATTCATTCTCTATTTTATTTTCATTTCCAAATTAAGCCCAGTTGCATTTGTCAATACTATGTCAGAGATTGTGTAATGAGATTAAATGATAGCATAAAGAGAGAAAGCATAAACATTCCCCAGTAATAAGATGTAACACCATAGAAATATTCCAAATCTGAATATAAAACCATCACTGTTATAAAAGTATCAGGGCAAAACTGAAGTTCAAAGAATAAATCTCCTTTCAAAATAGTCAAAATCTGTAAAAGTTCAAATGAATTAAAGTGTTTTATGATATTATCTTCACCTGTTTAATTATATGTTCAAAGTTTAAAGTTTCTAAGTGAAATTAAGACCCCAAACTATCCTCCCACTTTATTACTCCCCTCAGTCAGCCAGAAGGGTTTTGGGGGCCTTGGTGGAGGTGATCTACTTTCAGCAGCTGCATTCAGCATTATATCTTACAGGAATGGATGTAATCCCTTTATTTAGGGCTTCAGAATTTATAATGTCAAGCATCTGATTGCTCTCACTTTAAGGAATCTCCACAGTAAAAAAGAAAAGTAAAAAAGAAAAACTAGACCATTACAGTGTTAATGCCACACTCACTAAATTTAGGAAAACAAGCCAATCTCTAATCCTTTGGGTAATGATCCCACTCAAAATTATGTTCCCCAAAGCTGGAACATAGTGTCATCAAAGACCAAGGCAGAGACACAATGGTGTCTGAGAAGGTAGAGGAATGCCACGCCATCTATACCAATTGTCTGCAATCCACAACTTAGACTCCATTGGTACGAATCTTCTAGGAAAAGATGAAATTAGGCAGTACAATATTTATGGGGAAGTGATTACCGTGCATATTGTTTTCTCTCTCTCTCAGGGAATAAGCCATCACTGTCTGTTATGGATTGAATTGTGTCCTGCTATTTAGATGCAGACAGAGAGATAGCCATGTGACAGCGGCAGAGACATAGTTATGCTGCCACAAGCCAAAGCACACCACGGACTGCTGACCATCTGTGGTAGTTAGATTCAGTTGTCGACTTGGCCAGGTGAAGGCACCCAGTTCTGTTGCTGTGGACAAGAGCCAATGGTACATGAACTTCATCTGTTTCTGATTACATCTGCAGTCGGCTAGGAGGTGTGCCTGCTGCAATGAATGATGTTTGATTTAATTGGCTGGTGCTTAAATGAGAGAGCTCAACATAGCACAGCCCAAGCAGCTCAGCATACCTCATCTCAGCACTCACAGCTCAGCCCAGGCCTTTGGAGATGCAGAAAGAAATCACCTCGGGGAAAGCTGTTGGAACCCAGAGGCCCGGAGAGAAGGCCAGCAGAGACCATCCTGTGCCTTCCCACGTAAAGTTTGGAAGACCTAGAACAATTGAACTTTACCTCATCCACAGTTTCTCTGGAAAAGTTGTGCCTGCTTTTCATAATGAGCTGTAGCCACATGCAACTTGCTGAGGCCTTTCAATTTGGTCTGTGTCAATAAGCCCCAGCCTGCCAGTGATTTGATTGAGGCCAAGGGCCCTTACCTTTGTGTAAGTTCCAGTCTCTTTAGAAACAGTCACTTGCCAGTGGACAACACTGTCATAGCTTATTTTCATCCACAAGGGTTACAATAGATGTTCCTGAGGTTGTAACACCTCTTCATACACATCTCAAAATAAATAAATAAAAGTTTAAAATGCCTAGCCAAAATAGTAAAGTCCAAAGCCTAAATTGTGCCTTTTGCCCCCTCCGAAGCTTTCCCAGAGGTACATTTGTTCTTCCAGTCCACTCTTCTGTTTAATTTCTCAGTGTTGCTGTACTGTGCACCAAAAGTTGGGAATCTTCGCATAGGTGGAAATCATAAATAGCACTCCTCTTGTACAACTGGGGTCTGAACAAATTCAGAAAGAAGGGAATACTTCTGGAGTTAAATATGGAGTTAAAGATATATCATCTTTATTTTGGGTTGATGTAAAACTGGAGTTCATGACTTAAATGTCCAAGCAGGTGGGCTTCCAAATATTGCATATCAAAATTAGACAAAACAACCCCCTGGGTCCCAGACTGCATTAGACTGGAGGTCTTCTTGCCATAACCTTTGTGATTGTGGCAGGGAAATTTGCTGCCAGGTCACAAGATGAAGGACAGAACTAAGGTGAAAATACCCAATTTTTTCCTCTGCAAATTTAGCAGTTGGGTAAATTTCCCCCTCCCAGGGATGGGTAAGGAAAGGAGTAGAGAGTGTAATGCTAATGAGCTCTATGCCTAAGGAAGGAAACATCTAGAGTGGAGAATATGAGCTTTTCTTACCCCTTAAGAGGCCCAAAGTTTTATGTCTTCCTTTAGTTCTTGATATAGCAACTATTTTCCTATTTTTTTATGTTTATAAAACTACCAAACTATGGCCTGTCACTAACCTCTCAGCTCACACCATTGAAGTGGTTGTGAAATGGCAAAGTGCCTTAGCCCCCAAATACCAAGATTTTAATAGAAGTCCACAGGGATCAGTGGCATTGTCACTTCTCCATTCCGCTGGAGAAGGAACTCAAATGCGTATAAACATAAAATGATAAAATCTCTGGAATTAAAATAGAAAAAGTCAGTGAGAGACCGTGCATGTGAAAGACTTTGCCATATAATTAAGGCGCAGGACATATTAATCCTCCCTCTCCTTGTGAAGAGATAAATTCTTAATATATTTGAGGATGGAAACAAATGAGTTATAGCTTTATTTTTTATGCTGAAATGATCTTTTCTATTTAAATGTTTGATGGTATTTAATGGTTCATAATAACTATAGTTATATTTGGAGATAAGCCATTTTCAGCTTTTCTTCTCTGTTAACAGAGGAAGAAATCCTGAGAAATGTATCAGAATGAGAAAAGCAATCTTTATTTTACTATGTCTGAGACTTCTGATTTGGACCAGAGAAATTCTCTCCCATATTGTTTGAGTTCTGTTGTTCTTAACTGAAAAGGAACAAGCTGAAAATTTTAGCACTACAGAGTTGGAAAGCAAATAATGCTAATGGAATAAATAATACATCATTTATTAGAACTGTTCTTTAGGGATTTTTACCAAATCACTTTACTAGCTTCAACAGCATAATATTTAGCAACCTCCAACAAGTCTCAGGGAGAGATATTACTTTGGGATTCAACAAGGATCCTTGATATACTGCCTAAATTAAATAGCATATTAAAAATTAATGGCAGGCCAATTTCCTACAATTATACTTTTAACTGGGGAACAGACTGCCTAGTTTGCAAGATATTGGTAACTTTTGGCTGTGCATCTTCTTTACAACTCCAGCTAAGTTTGTCAATAAATTTTGTTCACACATGAGCATGTATATAAGCAGACATACTTAAATGGTTATGGAACATAAGATGACAAACATTTTAGAATGAATTGAATTTACCTGTCATTGGTAGTAATTTCAGAGGGTGGCTACATGGTGGATGCTGGGATGCACTGCTCATATCCCTTTTTTGAGGATGGACTGGTTCCCACAGCTACTAAGAATGCTACAAGAATCCAGCTCTCTGCTGCTATCTCTTTAAGGGATTACTTGGCTGATGAAACCTGCCTCGCGAAGGTCATATCTCCAAAGATGGCCCACATCTGATGGCTGATAAGTGTGAGACATAAAGACTAGGTCCTTTGTGCCCAGTCAGGATAGCTTTCAATGGCTATCCAGCTCTAGAACTCCCTGTCAGGTCAGCTGAGAACTTGATTGTGACTGAATCACAGCACAACTTATCCCTGTGGCCAATTCTGCTTTCTTCTCTTCCCTTCCACAGGTACTGATCCTAAGGATATTCCCTAATAAATGATTTGCATGCTGTCTATCTCAGCATTGGCTTCTTAAGGAACCCAAACTCCCAAACTGCAACAGGCTGTCAGTACAAAATTATATTTGTGGAGCAAGTTGCTATATGGTGCACTGTGGAACATGGCTCAGCCACAACAGAAACTTTCAGCAAATGACTGCTTTATTACTTACACAGCACAAAGGGTCCAAAAGAGCAGGGGAAGAGATCCCATTGTGGATGGTCTCTTGAGGACATCAACTGCTCAGATCAGGCTGGTGGATGGCCGCTTTGCATGCCCCATTTTCATTGGAGAAGAGACACAAATCTGTGCTGTCTGAGGATGGGCTATTTATACAACCTAGAGGAGGCCTGCCACTGATAGTCCCACCTTGTAAGCAGCTGGGGATGTTTCAGGTTTAAGGCTTGCCCAGGCCATTCCATTAGACCTAATGTCTCCCCCGGGGCTGTGAAATGGAAATATATCGAAACATCTGCACGCAGTAGACAAGGAGTTGGTGTTAGACAAAGGCTATGAGAAGGCTGCTGGGTATGTCCCTGACTTCTCTAGGAATATTACAAATCAAATATTCTGTACATCCATCTGTACACACACTCACATTTAATGCTTACTCTTACGAATCCATCTGTTTGCCCAAGGAGAAGATAACAGATATTTAGGCCTCTTTCTGACCACTCACTTAACTGTACCTCTGAGTAAGAGATATGTTGTTACACACTATCAAGTGCAGGGATAATTTATTGGGAAAAGTCTCAGGGGCTTATGCTAATAATTTGACAATTCAGATTCCTTGAAAGCTGTAAGACACCAAAATTGGCAGAAGAATATGCAGAAAATCTGATTAATCCTGTATTTATTGAAGATAATTGAATTCCTATTTGAAAACTTCTCCACCAAAATCATCTATGTCCAGATGGCTTTCCTGGTGAATTCTACCAAACATTTAAGGATAAAATAATCCCAATCTTACACAAAATCGATGAAAAAATGTTAGAAGAGACAACACTTGCCATCACTTTTCATGAGGCATTACACTGATACTAAAACAAGAAAACAAATTACAAGACAAAAAAAACACAGACTAATATCCTTCAAAAGGATGTAGGTACAAAAATCCTCATCTAAATATTGACAAATTAAGTGTGTGTTTTTATATATATAAACAAATACACACAAAATATATATATGAACAAACACACACAAAATTAAACTAATTTATCATGGCAGGTTAATTTATCCCAGTATTGTAAGGTTGGTTTAAAATTAGAAAATCAATGTATTTGTTCAGGACCCAACCCCATATCTGAGCAAAAACAGGTATTCATAAAAAATCACATTGTTAGAAATAAACTTATATGGTTAAATGGTTACAGCATGGCCCAAGGCCCCAGGTATACAAAAACGTTCTTATCGAGAAGAATATTCCAAGGGCTCAGGAAATATTTTCTGGGAGCTGAAAAGGTCCCTTTCTTTGAAATGTTCAGTGTTTGAACAACTTAGGCTTGCTGCATTAACCTTTTCCTGCCTAGTGTTTTTACTATATTAAAGGAATTAAAGGTGAAATACCCTTTGACCATATTCAAACCATTCATGATAAAACTCTCAGTGAGCCAAGAATTAGGGAATTTCTTTAACTTGATTAAGGGACTAGAAAAATCCTACAGCTAACATCATATATAATGGTAAAACCCAAATGTTTTCCACTAGGATTGGGAACAAAGCAAGCAGTCTGCTTTCATCACTTTGTTCAGTATACTTTGAAGATCCTGCACAGTGCTGTCTGGCAATAAAGAGAAACAAAAATAATTAATGTTTTGAGAATAAATACAATTTTCTTTTATTGAAATCTGGAATGTTTACCTTGTGTTTTTTTAAAATATATTTTTCGTTTTGCTTTTAATCTTAATGGACTCAAATTATGCAGTTTTGGATCTTCTTTGCCCCTCTCCCATTTCCATCATTATCTCTCTGATTATTTTTACTTCTGCCTGTATATTATTTTATTTACTCAATTATTTTCTTCTCTGCCCCTTATTACATTATTAATTTTTTAGTTGAATCTCTTCTTTCACATCATGTCATTAAGCACATGTAATTTAGTCTTTATTCGAGAAACACTTCTGTCTTTTCCTTCATTTACTTATGAGTTTGGTCAGTTATTTTTAAATATACCTTGCTGGGTTTTGCATATTTATTTTCTGGGTATTAAAATTTCTGATTGAGGTGGTTCATTCAATATCTGTAAATGCTTATCTAAATATTTAATTCAGGTTACAGTGCTGTGTTATAATTTTCTTCTGCTTTTTGGTGTTCTTTGATGGGTTTTTCATCAACTGGATCATTTTTATTTTTGTTTTGTTTGCTTTTCATTGTAGTATTATAATGCAAGTAGGTTGACCTTTTTCTAATTATATTTGACAGTTTGCAACAATAATTCATACACACAAGGGTAAATGTTTCACAGGATTTCTAAGATTCCTAGTTCTAAATTGTCCACTTGTCTCTGATAGGTGGATCTGAGGATATGGGGAAATTGATTGACATGTCTCTGGCCTTTGTGGTTTTCCTTTGTTTCTGTGAGACCCTTAATCCACTCCCTCCCCACCCCCACCCCCGCCACTTTGTACTTTTCCTTCCTCACTAAGTCTGCAAAAGATGCTTTCCCAATCCTGATTATTTCCTTCTCTCCCAGAGGAGATTACTTTTTGAATTTGGTATGTCAGATTCTGATTACTTTCAAGTATCTTTTGTCGCCTAGTGTTCAACAATACCAAGTCACAGACCTGTTGTCAGAGTTTCTGTAGTTATATTGGGACATTTTCTTTCTGGGTATGATTTGTTCTAAGCTCTATCACCCTCTTTTCTTTTTTTTTAAAATATTTTTTTCTTTTAATGCAAATTTTATTGAGATTTATTCATGCACCATCCAATCTCTCCAACATATACAATCAACGGCTCACAGTATCATCACATTTTATGTAATCATCACCACAATCAATTTTAGAATGTTCCCATTATTCCAAAAAAAAAAAAAAAAGAAAAATAGACAAAAAAAGAAAACCCAAAACACCCCATACCCCTTATACCTCCCTATTGTTGACCCCTAGTATTGTTGTGGTACATCTGCTACTGTTGATGAGGGAATAATAAGATATTACTGTTAACAATAGTCCATAGTTTGCATTAGATACTTTTTTCCCCATACACCACTCTATTACTAACTCTTTGTAAATGTGTCAAACATTTGCTCTGGTTCATGAAAGAACTTATTCTTATCTGTAGTGTTAATCACAGACATCATCCACCACAAGGTTCACTGTGTTATATGTGCCCATTTTTAACCTCTAGCTTTCCTTCTGGTGATAAAGGTGACTCTAAACAACCCCTTTCAACCACATTCACAGGCAATTCAGCACTATTACTTGTCCTTCCAATAACACACTACAGTCATGGATCTTTATCCAGCTCCAAATGTTTACCTTCAATCTAGTTAAAAATTCTGTACATATTAAGTAACTGTTCCCCCTTCTCTAGCCTCATTCACTCTCTTGATAACCTGTATTCTAAATGTTATGACTGTGAGCTTACATATTACAATCAGTTCATATTAGTGAAATCAAACAAGACTAGCCCTTTTCTATATGACTTATCTCACTCTGCATTATGTCCTCAAGGTTCAGCCATGTTTTCGGGCACTTCTGGGCATCATTTCTTCTTACTGCTGAATAATATTTGTCATATGTATTTGTCATATGTATTTACCACATTTTGTTTATGCATTCGTTGGTTGATGGAAACTTCAGTTGTGTCCATATTTTGGCAATTGTAATGATCCCACTATGAACATTGCTGTGCAAAGCCTGTTTGAGTCCCTGCTTTCAGCTCTTCTGGGAATACATCTAGTAGCAGACTGCCAGGTTATAAGGTAACTCTAAATTTAACTTTCTGAGGAATCACCAAACCATCTTGGGGTACCAATCACCAATGGAACCACAGTAACTGTACCATTTTACATTCCCACCAGCAATGACTAACTCCTTATTTCTCCATATCCTCTCCAACAGTTGTAGTTTCCTGTTTGTTTAATAGCGGCCATTCTAATGGGTGTGAAATGATATCTCATTGTGGTTTTGATTTTCATTTCCCTAATAGCTAATGAAGATGAGCATCTTTCATGTGCTTTTTTTTTCTTTCTTTTTGCATGAGCATGCACTGGGAATCGAACCCAGGTCTCCGACGTGGCAGGCAAGAACTCTGCCTGCTGAGCCACTGTGGCCTGCCCTTTTCATGTGCTTTTTAGCCATTTGTATTTGTATTTCTTCTTTGGAAAAATGTCTATTCATGTCCTTTGCCCATTTTTTAATTGGGCTGTTTGTCATTTTATTGCTGAGTTGTAGGATTTCTTTATATATTCTGAATAGCAAACCCTTGTCAGACATGTGGTTTCCAAATGTTCTCTCTCCTTGAATTGGCTGCCTTTTCACCCTTCTGACAAAGTTCTTTGAAGCACAGATGTATGTATTCAGTTTTGAGGAGGTCCCATCTATCTATTTTTTTCTTTCATTGCTTGTGCTTTGGGATCACCCTCTTTTTTACTTAGTCTCTTTAGATTCCACCCTATTTGAACTCAGGCTTTTGGACTGAGCTTCAAACATGTCTCTCCAGGAATTTTGAGGCTTGTGGCATTCTCTGTGTCCCAGTTATGCCAAAGAGGTGGGCTTTCTGTGGCTTAATTTGCTCTCCTTGTTGACCAGTTTGCTTTTTAGGGTATGTATTAAGAGATTTGAATCTAGGTAGCTGGTATTATCCTACGGAAATCCAAAAGTACATGCCATTAATTTAGAGAACTATTTTCTATTACTTACATTGCTGTGCTTGTTTATTCAGCTAAGATAATCATATATGAAATGGTCATGACAGGCAAAAACTATAGACTGGGATGGCGGGGATAGAAGGCAATGGGGAGCAATTTCTGATGAGTATGGGATTCCTTTTGGCGATAATAAAAATGTTCTAGAATTAAAATGTGTTAATGCTTGTACATCTATTAATACAGTAAAAAAATCATTACATTTTACCCTTTAAATGGGTGATGCAAATGGTATGTTAATTATATATCAATAAAGCTCTTATATATTTCATGAAAGTTTCATTGTTTGGACACTTGTTCAGATTTCTGAACAAATATATGCTCACAGACTTCTGCCTGCTCTAAATTATTAATATTCAAATATTTCTAATATTTCTTGCTTTGCTTGCAATTATATTCCCTTTACTGCCTCCTCTAAGGATTTAACAATGAGAACAATTCTTCCTCTTTTTTCCCTGATGCAAGTTTAAAAAGGAAAGGCAGTATTATAAAAATAAGATGTGCATGTACTAAGGCTGAGGAGGAATTTTTCAGAGTTTGAAGAGAGGCAGCGGTGTTCCTACAGGAAATGGAAGAAAAGGGCTGTTATTAAACATTACTATGAACTAAGCATAATTTTCATATTATTTGAGAAGTGCAAGTATATAGGATCATGTTATCTACAAATAGTAAATTTTTACTTCTTCCTTTTCAATTCAGATACCTTTTATTCTTTGTCTTGTTTAATTGCTCTGGCCAGAAATTCTAACACAAATTTGACACAAAGGTGACAATGGGCATTCTTGTTTTGCTGCTGATCTTTGGGGGAAATTTTCAGTCTTTCACCATTGAGCATGATGTTAGCTGTGGGTTTCTCATGTATGCCCTTTATCATGTTGAGGAAGTATCTTTCTAAACCTATTTTTTGAAGCATTTTATCAAGAAATATGCTGAATTTTGCCAAATGCCTTTTCTGCCACAGCAGAGATGATTATGTGGTTTTCAACCTTAATTTTTAAGATGTGGTGTATTTCATTAATTTATTTTCTTGTCTTGAACCACCCTTGCATATCTAGAATAAAACCCATTTGATGGTGTATAATTCTTTTAATGTGTTCTTGGATTCTAATTTGCAAGTGTCTTGTTGAGGATTTTTGTATCTATATTCATTGGAAAAATTGTTTTGTAATTTTCTTTTCTTAAAATATCTTTATTTGGTTTTGGTATCAGGGTTATGTTGGCCTCATAGAATGAGTTACACCATGTTCCCTTCTCCTCAATTTTTTTAGAATAGTTTGAGCAGGATTGGAATTCATTCTTGGAATAATTGGTAGAACTCACCTGTGAAGTTTGGGCTTTTGTTTGTTGGGAGGTGTTTGATGATTGATGCAATCTCTTTACTTAGAATTGTCTGTTGAGGTCTTTTATCTCTACTAGAGTTAGTGCCGTTGTTTGAGTATATTTCTATTAATTTGTCCATTTCACCTAAGTTTTCTAAATACTTGGCAAACTGTTGTTCAATCATCCTCTTGTAATTCTTTTATTTCTGTGGAGTAAGTAATAATGTCCCCTTCTGATTTCCGATTTTATTTATTTGAATCTTCTTTTTTTCTTTGTCAGTCTAGCTAAGGGTTTGTCAATGTTATTGATCTTCTCGTAGTATGGCTTCTAATTTTTTCCTGATGTCTAGGCTTCTGATTATCTTGATGAGTTTACTCTGAGGGTCAATTTCTCTCTCTTGTCTAGAGTTTAATTGTTAATTGGCTTTATGTTAAGGCTCTTCTTTCATGCTTGGTTCAACTTATTCTAGACTTTTAGAATACCTTTGTTTAACTGATCAGATTTTTTCAGCTATTCTTCATCTGCTTCTTGCTCTGAATATGTGGTATTGTTTTTAAGATTGTACTTTTTGTGCAATTGTTTTACCTGCAGGGGAATGCTTCCTTTCCTCTGTTCCTTTTCCAGGAATCTTGATCTGTTCTCTTTATTTGTGTTTTGCCTCTATAATGCTTTTTACGCTGCTTTTATAGTCTCTAGGTGCTTTTGCCTTGAATACAAATTCTGGGAGGACAGACACCCCAAAGAGGACCTGCTCAAGTCAGTATTTCCCAGTAAAAACATGGTCCAGGGACCCATAAAAGTGGTGCACACAGGCTACAAATTGTCCCAGGAAGGCAATCAGGAAGGATGCCAAGAAACTTTCTGAAGGCTTCCCAAAGGTGTATTTCCTGGCCTGCCCAGCAAATGCAGTCCTTTCAGTAGCAGTCCCTCCAGCCTTGAGGGAAGCACTGCATCTTTAAATCTAAACCACTTTGGCTCCTGACTGGGGCAGAGTTGAAATAGTGGCTGCCACTGCCTTTGTCCAGGGCAGGTTGAAATAGTAGCTCAGAGCTGGGACCTGGTGGTCCGCCCTTGCTAATCAAAAGCCATGACCAGTGATCTGTGGTCCCCACCCCTGTTATTGGAGAAGAGGATTTTTATACCCCGTTCAGTCACCAGTGAGATAGCCAGGGAATGGACCCCAGGGCGGCCTGGCCCCAAAGTGGGGGACGAGGCCCTGCAGCTCCAACGCAGAAAGAGTAATTCACTGCTATCACTGATATTTACCAGCCTCTTCCTCCTGCTCCTCTCTGGGTGCCGTTCAGTGTTCTTCTGGCCTCCAGAACCCCAACACAGTTGTCTCAGACAGTGCCTGTGAGCAGCAGCCGTTTGGGTGGAGCTCCCTACTTCACAATCTTCCCTGGAAGTCTGCTCCCGGACACCTCCTCCTTTTCATTCAGAATTTCTACTTATCGCAAAAAAAAAAAAAAAAAGTCATACATTTACATGAAAATCTTTCTGGGTTAAAAACTGCTGGGAAAGATAATTAAGTTTAATAGATGAGCAGATATAAACACACATTAACAGATGCCCTATTTTATAGTGGCAAAGGGTGACTGCTTTACAAATGCTTGTTATAAAACATGACATTCATCAAGAAGACAAATTTTGGTGCTGATGTAATTTGAAGTGCTTCCACTCAAACTTCACCTAGGGAAAGTAATATATCCATAAACAGTAGCAATTGGGGCAAATCCCTGTTGCTGATCTCTTCTACATTAGCTCTTCTGCCTATGGGAATCTGATTAATTTCATAGAGTAACAAAGAGAATAGGATGCTGAGAGGACTTCAAATTTAATTTCTTGATGGGTTAATGTTTTGACACTTAGGATTTCACTTTTATTCAAGTCACTTCCGAAATTACTATTTTGGATGCTCTAACCTGGAACATTCAAATGTAGGAGAGTAAATGCCATATTTTCAGTACATATTCCTTTTCACTCATTTGATATTCAACCTCTTTGTGCCTCCCTTTTCCTCATTTGAAAAGTGGACATAATGGTATTTTCCTAAAATGGCAGGAAAGGGCCTTGTACATAGTAAGTTTTAAGTTAAGGCTTGCTAAATGTAGTAAGTAAAAATAAATGGTTACAATTAATTATCGGCAATAAAAGGGGGTATATGGAGTCTCTGGGAACAATCTAAGAATGATCCCCAGTGATCATCAGCCTATATAATTCCCTCCTGTTGCAAATGATGTCGATCCCATAAATAATATGATGTGAGTCACTTCCCCATACTTATGTTAGGGCAAGAGGGATTTTTGAAGATTAGATTAAAGCTTCTTTTCAAATTAATTAATTATTTTTATGAGAGTAGTTGTCGGTTTACAGAAAAATCATACAGAACATGCAGAGTTATTTAAAAGGGAGAGTATGTGATCAATCCAATCCAATCACACAAACCCTTTAAAAGCAGAGCTTTCCCTGGGTGAAGAGAAGAAGTCAAAGATATTGACAGCATGAGAAGGACTTGATGTGCATTTGCTGGTTTGAAGATAGTGGGGATCAGATGAGGAGGAATGCAGGAGGCCTCTAGACACTTAGAGGGACCCCTGGCTGTCTGCCAACAACAAAATATGGACTTTGGTCTCAAAAACTCAAGGACCTGAATTTTGTCAAAAAACTGAATGAACTTGAAGTAGACTCTTCCCTAGAGCCTCCAGAGAAGATCCAGCCAGGTGGCCAATGCCTTGACGTCAGTCTTGTGAGTCCCTAAGCAGAGAACCCTGTCAACCCTGCTAGGACTCCTACCCTATAAATTGTGGGATAATAAACGGGTATTGTTTTAAGCTGCTAAATTTGCGATAATTTATTACATATCATTAGAAAAATAAATAATAGTGGGTCCCATGGAACTATACAGCAGGCAGGCTCATATAATTTAGTCTAGAAAAATCCTTATGGCTTCCTAGAGAAAATAACATGGAGCTGAGACTCTTGAAACAATGAGTAGGAGTTAGCGATGAGGAAGCAAGCAGTAGGAAGAGAAATTTTGGACTTATGCAGAAGTCTAAAAGTGAGAAAAATAAATGCACTTGGATTGGAAAAAAATCACATGACTTATTGTGACAAGAGTGACAGACAGGCATGAATAATCTGCCAAACCTAACTAACGGTTCATGGTAGTTCTTTTAAGCCAAATTGGGGCATTTATAGAAGTATTTAAATTGTTGGAAAGTAATGTGGTTAGAATTTCTTCACCTTCTTTAATTGCTGAGGATATCTATATTAGTCAGAGTTCTACAGAGAAATAGAACCACAGAACCAACAGGATTTATATAATGCAAATATTATGACATCTATTATAGGAATTGGCTCAGGGAACCATGGGTATTAGCAAATCCAAATTCCATAGGACAGACCACAAGCTGGAACTTCAAAGAAGGTTTTGGTGGATTCCAAGAAAAAGCTGGCTCACTAAAGTGGAAATAGAAATTCTTCTTTCTGACTCCTGGAATCATCACTTATTCCTTTAAAGACTCAATTGATTGGATGAGACTTCTTTCATTACTGAAGGCAATCTCCATTGTTGATTGTAGATGTAATCAGCCATAGATGCAATCAACTGACTGATGATTTAAATCTAGTAAATATCTTCACAGTAACAATCAGGCAAGTGTTTGCTTGACCAAACTGAACACCATAACCTAGCTAAGTTGACGCATGAACTTAACCATCACAATATCCTACTCACATTTCAAATAAATCACCTTTTCTCTCTTTTTCCATGGTACTTTTTAACTCTATACTTCTTGTAAAACCTAACTTTCACAGCATCTTTACATTGTTCCAGGCACAATTCTAAATGTTTAACATATTTTAACTTACATAATAATTATCATAAGAACCTTGAAAAAGGCGTATGCACTTATTCCCATTTTATATATAAAAATGGAGGGATGGGTACAGGAGATATTAGGAGTCACTCAAGTCTTCACAGCAATCCATGGTCATTTTGTAGGCTCTATCCATATCATTTATATACAGTTATGACAGATCAAGCAACAAGTATTTATTGAATGCTATTTTATTGCTTATGTGGGGCAAGTTTTGGAAGGTTTTGAGGAGGCTTTCTAAAGAGAATTGCCAGTCATTTAATGTTCCCACTAAGTAAGCTAACCTGATTTTAAAGAAAAAAAAGATTCATCTTTATCATTTTATTCACCGTATTGAACACATGTGAATTTTAGTTCAATACCCTGCTCAAATATAATCATACCTTTCCATATCTCTTCTAAAACCAAAGACATGTTTGTTTATTGTTTTAGAGTTTTATTTACTTCCAAACTTTCCCTGAAGCTCTTTTGTTTGCTTTTCTTGCTGTGAGAATATTTGAGAATAATGTTAGGTATTATAGACAATTCTAATCAAAGCTTCATTGTGCACAATACATACTCAGAAAAATCCACACCTGATTATACCAAAGCAAGTTGAGGGTTGTTTTTCATTTCACTCAGATGTGGCATTTTTATTAGGTCCCAGATTGCTTATTTTGCCTTAGACATTTCCTATGTTAATTAAACTGGTGATGTCTTCCACTGCATAAATTATTCCCTTTTAAAATATTGAATAAAAGGAAGAATACCTTCGTGTATTTTTTAAACATTTGTGCTTTAACTACAATATGAATATGTAATCTCATTTCTCCTTTCTATAACCATTGAATTCCAGAGAGATAAATATTTGAAGCTCAATTTATAAACTCCTGATTGACAATTTGAAAAAGTGTACTTTGTCAAAAAAAGAAAGCAGCTTTTATAGTCAATAAAATTAAGCTTAATGCACAAATCCTTTTTTTTTTACTATTTCCAGATGACCTCACAATAAGAAATGATTTAAAAATAAATTATTTGCCATATAAAATATATAAAATAAATGATATGCCATAACACTGTCAGATTCAATTTTGCATTTATTTGTAATTAGAGTAGATTATTAGTCTTTTAAATAATTTTTCTATATTTGAAAGTAAACTGTAATGGATAAAATCTTTCTTAAAATCCTTGCCACCAATTAGAAAATCATTACTTTTAAATAATATGCCATTTGAGCTTAGGCAGCATGAGTTAGTTGTGTTATATTAGTTATAACTACATCCCACCCATCCTCACTCCTTTACCAGGGACAATAACTAGCTGCTTCTGCACACATCTAGAAATGTTTCATTTCTTTTGACTACCATTCTCTTGCAGTATCAGGAAATACAGGCAATCACAGAATCACACCTAAGTGTCTGGACTCCATGCTTGCAAATCTGGAACCAGAATCATTACAGGCTTTTGCATTAAGTTCAGTACAAGCAAGGTAAGCTCTCCAATTGTAAAGCATAGGGTTGAGTGCCTGTTGACCTTAAGTAAAAATCTTGAGTCACCTCTCTGAATGTCAATCCTAGCTTGAATTTCTGTTAGGCCAGACCACAAAATTTGCTCCACCAAGGCATTTGGTAAAACTGTACATATTGTTAAATTGCCTCTGAGTCTTAAAATTATGGTGTTTTCTAAATGCAAACGCCATGTAAGAGTTTGTTGTTATCCATCCCTTTTCACTCCTCATTTTTGCTCTGTTGAAATCTGTTTGGATAATTAAACTGTTCCTTTTTTAGCTTTTTTTAATATGCCATTTAAAGACTCTTCTTTTTCAAACCCATAACTCATCCTTCATAGAAATAAATACATTTCTAAAAGAAAAGAAAAGTAGGGTAGGTATGCTGTTTTGTGTGCCAGAGGCTAAACAGGAAGAGGTTTTTTAGCCCACTGAGAATTGGCTTTAAAAGAAATCTTTTAAATGCATCTCAGTAAGGAGAAATCTATTTGGCTTGGTAGTGGATACAGAGACAAGTGGTGTGTGTGATAATATGTTTTTTTTTTTTTTTAAAAAGTAACATCTGCAAAAAGACTCAGAATAAAGAAGTACTTTCTATCACATTCTTTATTATTCATCTGATCTTCCCAAATAAGACTCCACTTTGAAAGCAGCAGAGAGGGTCATCTGACTTATATCATAGGAACATAATTCTAGAAGTTGACAATTAAAAGATAGTCTAAAATCCCATTTGTGTACATGCCAAGGACTTAAACCATAAATTATATTTACTGTGAGAAATTGAAATTAGTTAATTAAAACAAAAATGTTTACTGACTATAGATTATGATCAGGGAATTTTATTAGGTGCTAGGGAAAACACATATCATATTCATAGCCTTTGCATGTATGAATTTGGAATCTGTGCTAGTATCTATTGCTGCATAACATTTAACTACAAACTTAGTGACTTAAAACTATACACATTTTTATCTCACCATTTCTATGGGTCACGAGTCCTGGCACAATTTAACTGGGTCTTCTGCTTCTTCTGCTTCAGAGTCTCTTACAAGTTTGCAATCCAGGTATCAGCAGCACTGAGTTCTAATGGGAAGGCTCAGCTGACAAAGGGCATACTTCCAGGCTTACATGGTGCTCATGGTACTCAGTTCCTTGCAAACTGTCAGACTGAAGGCCCTTATTTCTTTCTGGCCATTGGTTAGAAGCTGTCTTCAATTCATAGCTGTTTTTCAGCCAGAGGCTGCTCTTGGTTCTTTGACATATTGGCCTTCTTCATTAAAGCCAGCAAGGGAGAGTCTTCGATTAATCAAGACTAATGTGTAACCTACTCACAGAAGTGTCATCCCTATCACTTCTTTTTTTGCATCTTATTGAGTAGAAGAAAATCATGAGCCTCACTGGAGGGAAGAGGGTTACACAACAGCGTGAATACCAGGAGGTGGTGATCATGGGGCCACCTCAGAATCTGTCTACCACAGAATATAATTGACAAGGCAATATGATCTGAGCAAAATGTTAAAGAAGAAAAGATCTCAAAAGACAATAGGGGTGCAATGGTAGTTCAGTGATAGAATGCTCACTCTGCATGCAGGAGACCCAGGTTTGATTCCCAGACCATGCCCCTAGGGAAAAAAACAAAGACAATGGGATTCACTAACTTAGCAAATAATTTATTGAGCATAATATGTGTTAACCTCTGAGTATAAACAATTAAGAAGTGAAATAAGATTTTGTCTCTTATTAAGGAGGGACCTATTAAATAATAAACAAAATAATTTCAGGTATAGAGAAATGCTATGAAGAAATAAAACAAAGCAATGTGACAGAAAGTGAAAGGGAGACCATTTTAGGTTAGAAAGTCAGTAAGTATTTCTAAGCTGGTGATAGAGTTACCATCACAGTAAGATCCATTATGAGAAGGAGCATAATATCAATCGGATCTAGTTTTGTACACAATAGGTTTTAGGAAATGTTGGTTTAAGAGTACATATTTTAGAATGCCTATCAAGATGGGGCAAAATCCCATGAAACTGTTTATAATGCCTTCACCCACCTTCTGAGAGTTAGACTGCACATGCGATCACTTACATGATTGGTGTAGAGGAGGGGCAGATATTAGATAGGCAGAGATGTGCAAGACCCCTTCAAACATTATTTTCTATGACTCTGAGATTATCAAATTTTTATGAAGAGTTTAGAGTGGTTGAGCTTCGTTAAAGCGATATAAGCTTTAATGATTATAATTATAATTTTTATTTTATATCTATTTCTCTTTCCTTATCTCTCTACCCCACCCCCTTGCTCTCTCTTCTCCTCTCTTTTTCTCACATATGTACAAACAAAATGCTCACGCATGCCTCTTTTCCTTTTCATTAATTTCTTATCAACTGTGTCTGCCCTAAGGTCTCCAAAGTCTACAACATTTCACATTGGGTTTACAAAGTGTTTCTCTGTAGTGAAGTTTGGCATTTATACTTCATATTACCTGATCCCTTTCCCTTTGACCCTACCTTCCCTAAAGGACACCCCAATAAAAAGGAAAACCTAGGGAAAGTAACACAAAATATGGGAACCCAAAGGAAACCTTCAAGTTTACTAGTTGTTGTAGGGTGTTGTCTATTAGCTTTAAGTCATAAAATGCTGGAACTCAGGATCTGTATACATCATAGCCTTCTTTTAATTACTGATTCATTGTACATGAATGCATTGCAGACAGTCAATAAAAGCTGGTTTTCATGCTTAAGTGGGACTTGTCAACAGATTATGAGGCATTTTCCTAATTTTGCCAATAAGTGAAACTGTATATTCGCTAATTACAGTCTTGGCTTATATCAGCTAGAAGGCATTTTCTCCCAATTTACATCATCCCACAATGATAAAACACTTTTTTCTACTGAATAAAATTTTTATTTCATGGTGATTCTTAAGTAATGATTTATTAGTTAAATCATTAAGTAATAAATAAGGTAAAACCATTCTTAAGTAATGATTTATTAACACAGTTGTGCCTACTAATTGTGCATAATTGAGATGTCAACTAGCCTCACTTTACTAACTATAATTTTGGTATCTGACAAATCTTAACATGTCCTGTTCAATCCAATCAAAATAATATTTTTTCCACAATGGACTACCTTATTTTTCCAATATCAAGTGTAACATAGGCATGTTGAAAAAATCTGGTTGATACCACAATTTCCAAATGAAAAGTTTCAATCAGTAATTCAAATATTTAGTTAATATGATACCAAACATCTGGACACTTGGAAACATCCAGATGACTGGCAGAAGTGTTTATGTTTTATCCATATGTCTTGCTGTTTTAATAATATATTGAATAACTTTCTTTACAGTTTATAAATTGATTCCTTTAAGGGGAAACAAACGATTGGATGAGAAAAATTAAACGAATTTCTTCCTTTCTTCAATTTAACATCAAGTTGAACAAATTGAGAAATTTTGAATTTTAATAGTGTGTTGTTCCATCATAGCTGCTGGTATAGCTTTTACAAAATATTTTGTGAGCTCTAACCTGATTCCCTGAACAGATAGCTCCTTTATATTTTACAAAACATTATGAGCTTTCTGTAACTTCTTAATCCCAGCTCTCTTGCACAGAAGTACATTCCTCTCAGGGTCACACTTCAAAGGGATTCTCTCTGAAAATGAAGGAAGTGAGCAAAACAAGCATATTTGGTGTTTTACGTATATTTTGCACATCCAGTTTCCAGGGCAACAGAAATGACATGAATAGCTCAAAAGTACTTAAAACTTAGTATATTTACGAGCCACAACTTTATCCATTCAGTCTTATTTTGGTCTGAAGTATATTTATCAGTGTAGTTTCAAGGTCATCATTCACTTCCTTATGTTGTTGAGAATGATAAAAGGCCAACAGATCATCATGTTAAAAGCATAAATTATCAAATACAATGAAAGTGCTTTTAACCAAGACTAAGTTAATAATAGTAGGAATAGAAAGAAATGGTGAGAAGTATTATTTTGTGTCTTGATTCCCTATATATGCATTTAAATACGAGGGTTAAAAATCTAAATCTAAATCCTATTTCAAATTTTTGCAGTTTCCTTTAAAGGCATAGATTTCATTTGCTGAGAAACAATATGGGAGTGGCAATTTCCACAAAACCTGTAACAATCTAATTTCTTTCTAGGGTTTTCCTAATCTGTACAGGATAATATTCAGGAAGTACTATAGAACATGAATTCTACGCAAAGTTAAAAGAAATTAAAAGTCAGCATTTTGTGCAAGTTTGTCTTTATGGTTAATGGTATAAAATGATTTATTTGGCATAAGGAGTTATTGGAATCATTGAGGAAAATGTCAAAGTTTGTACATTTGGCTGATATAATGAGATTTCTAACATAAAATAACAAATGAGTGATCATTACATTTTAAAGGAACTTGATATACCAATACATTAAAACGAGGTAATCACTTGAGAAATATTATTATGTTTAATTGCTGGCCATTAACCAGATTCTGTCTTCTGACCTCTTGCTCATAATTTTTCCCTGTTTCCATACACCATAAGATACTGATTTTTCTCATTTATTTTTGAGTCTGTCATATGGTCCATTCAATTCAATATTCTTTTACCAAAATCTGCTGCAGTCTATGTCATTAGACTGTATCACCATCTTCTCAAATTTTCATCTTAAATGTTAGTTTTTCATCCATATTCTTTATATGTCATAGATTAATAGATAATCCATAGATAATTGGAAATTTTAAAAAATATTTTCTGCCCACCTAATATTTGACAACACATTTCTTAACTTTACTTTTTTAATCACGCAGGATAGTAATTCCTTTCAATAATATTAAAATTATTTTGTTCAAAGTTCAAAATCTGACATCTTTGAGATCATTTTAGACTTTGCCTACAATTCCCTGTTTCTCTTAAGTTTGTGGTCTGATTTTTTAATCTTCAAACATATAAATAATTCTTATAATTGGTAAAAGAATTAATAAAAGATTATGAATAATTAGTTCCCAGAATAAAAAACTACAAATTGTCAGTAAATACATGAAAAGTTGTTCAACTTTCTTTAACATTAAAGAAATGCAAATCAAAAGGTGGTATCATTTTTTTTTCACCCATCAGATTAGCAAAAGTTTAAAAATATATTGCTAAATGTTTCAGAGAGTGTGGAAAATCAGAAATTCCTAAGTAATTTCAGTGGGAATGTTAATACAATCCTTTTGGGAATAGACAACTATCTATGAAAGTTTTGATACCTATACCCTTTGATCCAACAAGCTCACTTTTAGAAAGTTATTTAACATTTTTAATCACACAAACACCCCAGAATTTACATAATAAGAACACTTACTACAATAATGGAAACCAATAATACGAATAATAGAAACCAGCCATGCTTCTATTAAGAGAAATGGCTCCATTATTATCCACTGGAATACTATGATGCAGTGCAGTGTGTAGATGTTTAAAGATATTATGTAAATATGTATATGTTCATAGGGAAAGTTACTCAATATTTTGGGAAGTTAAAAAAATGCAAACCACCACCCCCAATGATATCTATGTATATTTATTTATTTATTTATTTATTTTATGGAAATATATGTCCCTACATTTTTTCAATTTCTTTGGTTTCCCCCCCGCCATGCACACACTTCATGTGGTACTGTCTTTTCTTCTGAGACTACAGGGGGTTTTAACTTTTTAATTTATAGTTAGCTCTTTGGAATTTGTTTCATAAATAACTAGAAAATATAAAAGGTATAGAATACAAGTTATGTTTTTAAAGTTTCATTTTTACAACTAATGATAATTTAGTATCTGGTGTTGGGCACCAGCATAAAGATGTCCTGCACATTTAAGAACGATGAGAGTGAGGCTTTGCCCGGGGAAGTAAGCTTGAGAATCATTAGTCATATGATTCTGATGAAGTCACTTATGGGAAGTGTGTATGAACTGAGAATGGCAGTGTATTAGCTAGGGTTCTCTAGAGAAACAGAATCAGGAGATATCTGTAGATTTAAAATTTATAGAAATCTCATGTAACCGTGGAAATGTCGAGTCCAAGGTCTGTAGGGCAGGCTGCAAGCGGTAATTCCGATGAAGTTTCTTAGCGAATGCTCAAGAGAGGCTGGATGGACAACCATGGGGATGGAAGAGTCCAAATCCATAGGGCAGGCTGTGAAGCTGGCAACTCAGAGGAAGGGTCTGGATGAACTCCACAGGAGAGGCTCACTGTCTGAAGCAGGAAGAGTGACTCTCTCATCTGAATCCTCCTTAAAAGCCTTCTGCTGATTAGATGAAGTGTCACTCATTGCAGAAGACACTCCCCTTAGCTGATTACAAATGCAATCAGCTGTGGATATAGCTGATGTGATTATGATTTAAATCCATGAAATGTCCTCATAGCAACAGACAGGCCAGCTCTTGCCTGACCAGATGAATGGGCACCACCACCTGGCCAAGCTGACACATGAAACTGACCATGACAGGCAGATAGACTGAAATCATCAGCACGCAAAGGTCTGGCATAGAAGAGATGCCAGGAAAGGGAACCTGAACTTCAATAAGTAGTCAATATAATTTGTTGAATAAATGAATGAAAGAAAAGTTAAAAGGTTGATGTGGAAACCAGGAAAGAAAGTTGCATCTGATATGAAGATATAAGATCTAGGAGGGTGTGTCAATCGGTTTAAGGGTCGCAGAAAGATCAATTTGGGTAAACACAATGGTGTATCCATTAGGTTTGGCAATATAGCACAATAATTGCATTGGAATGGTTGAGATTGTTACTAGATTTAGGAGGATATGAAAAATGAAAAATTGAGGACAATGAATTACACACCTTTGTCAAGGAACTGACTGTGAAAAGAAAGTATAAGGTATAAACATAAGAGCATAAGGAATATTTTGTTTAAATCTGGCATGGTTAGTCCTGAGTCAGCTGAACAGGACCATAGTCTGAGACAATACCTGAAAAGTAAAGAAAGTCTGGCAAAGAGGTAAAACAGTGTCTCGTTAAGGCCAAAAGATACAAAAGACCAGGAATTCCAATATTTAAATATTCATGACAAAACATGAAAATCATTTTTTTCTCTTAAAATATTTCTATGTAAATTCCTTAATATTGCTTATGCTTAACTACTTCATGGAGAGTTTTTTTTAAATAAGGAATGAAAAATGCAAGATGATGTATGTGTCCTATGAGACACAGATTTTCATGCAGAACACATCACCGAAACATCCTAGTGCAATCTATCAGAAAGATATCTAAATTGCAGGGAAGAGTTTTGGTGAGTTCATGATTTTCTTGAAAGTTTAAAAGGCAAACCAAAATTATCAAGAAATAAATATTATTCAAGGAGGCTTCATAGAGGAGAGTAGATAACCTTTGCATTTTCTAATTCCGAATAAACTATACAATGTCTGAGCTTCAAAGTAAACAAAATAAAGCAAAGCAGGTGATTGTTTTATGTTTCTTGCCCTAAGCTTGGTGCAGTGGACTTATAGTAGGCCAGTTAACAAAAAAGAGCAATGGAGAAATGTGGGCTCATTGATACTGTCTGGAGGTCTATTTTCAAAGGGTGTGATTTTAGGTTAAAAAAAGAGAATGTTTTGAAATAAATTCTACCACATGGAAGGAGAAAGGAGCACAGCACACTAGGAACATATTTTGCAAATGCTTTCTTTCACCAAACCTCATGTGGGAGAGAAAAACAGATAATGAACTCTTAACCGAACTTGTCTTCCCCTCACTATTTGTAAGAGAGGAAAATTTTTTGAAAATGCAAATGAGAGCAATATTTCTACTGGTAACAGCAAGGAGGTCACGTTGGATCAGATGATTTATGGAATTGTTAGTAACCCTATGTAATTAGGATTGGCCTTACCCTTTTTCTTTCTGCCTTTTTGCGTTTTGCTTTCTTCATTTATCTTTTTTTTCTTAAAGACTCCATGCATGAAAAAGTGGGCTAATGCACTGGCACCAGGACACTGAGAGAATTCATATCAATAAAAAACGGAATATCTCTCTTTTAATTAATATGATTTATTAGATTAGAAACTAGATAAACAATTCCTGCTGGAGCTTCCCTGTAGTTCTCTCATTACTGTTTTAATTTATTGAATCCCTCTTCTGTACTCTCCTAGTTAATTTTTAATAAACTTAATTCTGAAACCCAGTGTATTTGGTTTTTTTAAGAGGTTCTATGGTACCCAGATTCCTTATGCTTCATGTGAGTATGGTCGAGTCAGGTAGAGACACATTACATTGTAAAATGGTTGCAGTAAACAATGGATGTTTTCTTCATAAACTACAAATGAAATGGTGGGAAAGCTGAGGGAAAAGAGCATTGCTAGAAATTTTATTTCTGCTAAAAAAAATCAACAGGAAAAACATTTCTCTTTAAATAACTTTAACAGGTCTTAGTTTCACTATATTGATAATAGCATTTTCCTAATCCTGCTATTAAAAATGTACCTTTCTCCAAAATAACAGAGAAAAATTAAATTTGTGTTTTAATCTTGACACTGGCCTAGTCCTAACATTTCTTTTAATAACTACATATAGTGGAATTTATTATTAGCAATTTGCAGTATAGTAACTCAAAATGACTGTATCAATTTCTATTTTTAAAGACATCTATGCTTACAGTGTCAGGATCAGCACTTGGTGACATTCACCCAACCTCAAGGTCAATCATTTTAGCCCATCTTGACTTTCCTATTTCTTGATGTGCCAAACACTTTATTAGCTCTATCACAAATTTTGACACTCAATTATATACCAGAGTTTACTTTACTTTGAAAAATAAAATGTGTCTCAATGAAAATTTAAACTCTTTAGAACAAGGATCATATAATAATAATTCTATTCTCACAATTGCTAGCATAATCTGGGAACTCCAGCAAAGATTCAACAAACACTTAGTCTAGAGAATTGAGAATGCAAGGGCTGCTCCCTTAGATATCAAAAGGATGATTGTTTTGTATTTCAGCTGTATAATTAGACTTGCATCATCTTGAGAAATACTTCCGATTTTCACAGAAACAAAGAAGTCCTAATGCTGGAAACAACTCGTGAGGTTGTATAGTCTAATTCTTCTAATAACAACATAATTAAAGAGTGGTTGGCTAAACTCTGGTGAGAGAATTTACCACTTTCCAAGTCAGTCATTCATTTTCAGACAGCTCTGACAGCAAATTTTACAGTGTTAAAATTCACCTCCTTGCAACATCTATCAATAGTAATATTTCCACACTACAACCATTCTCTTGAAAACAGCTCTGGTATTCCATTTGATTTCTCTTTTCTAGTTTGTAATAATTCCTCAAATGCCCTCATATATTGGTTAGGATTTTTTTTTTTTTTTTAAATTTGCGTATGGGCAGGAGGCACCAGGGATCGAACTCCAGACCTCCAGCACGGCAGGTCGGAGCTCTGCCTGCTGAGCCACGGCAGCCGCCTGGTGAGGATGTTTTTGACTGCAAATAAACCCTGACACAAATCAGCTTAAACAATATAGAAAATTCTAATCCCACATAAAACTAAGAGGTCAGATGGACAACAATGTTGGCTGATTTAGCTATTGTATGAAAGACTCAGGTATCTTTTTACAACCCTTAACTCCCTGGCAATGTCTTCATAATTAGGCTGGTAGGAAGATGATTTATTTTTTTTCATATTAGGGAAGAGAAGGGTGAGATATATCTTTTCTGATAACTCTCTATGGGAAACATGGAAAAATTTTCCTTACCCCTCAGCAGGTTTCATGTCTCATTAGCAAAAATTGAACAACCTACTCATGCCTGAAACAATTTCTGGCAAGCATGATGGGATTACCATAATTGACTTAGAAGGATTATCTGGTGTGAAACAAGTCAACCACAATTCTGCCACACATAGTTTTCATATGCTTTTTTGTTCTATTTGTTCTTCTCTAGCCAGGTGATTACAAACTACTAGATTTCATCCCTTATACATTGAAGGTCTTTAATATATCACTACTTTATGCTACTACTGCTTTAGTTTCCTAGCTGTCAAAACAAATAATTGGTTGGTTTAACGACAGGATGAATTGGTATATGGCTTCAGAGGCTAGAGGACTTGCTTCCTCTCAGGGTCATATGTTCTGGTTAGCCAGCAATCTTTGGGGTTCCTATTTTTTTTCTGTCACCTGGCAATGTCTTCCCCTTCTCCTCTGGGTTCTGTTGCCTTCTGGCTTCTGGCTGCTTCCTGTGGCTTCTCTTACAGTGTGAATTTCATTCTGCTGATAAAGGACTCCAGTAATCTAGATTAAATTCTAGCCTGTTTCAGTTAGATCACAGTTAACCTGAAGTAAAATCTTGGAGAGTCTTACTTACAATGGGTCCACACCACGAGAATGCAGCCTGAGACCATGAACACGTTCTATCTGGAGCACACAATTCAATCCACCACAACCACCAAGCTCTATCTAATAGGAAAGCTTTCTGATAATATTATGATGAATTAAAAATCCAGGAAATAAATGGAAAGTCCAGTTTTTTTAAAAATAAAAAAGAGTTAGTTATGTGTCCTTTAGAAAAACTGCTGATTTATATGTATATAATCTATACCTATCCTTATGGCTTACTTTGTATTTTTGTACTTTGTAAAAATTATTTTGTATTTACATTCAATTTAGTACACTAAAGCACCTACATACTCAGATATAACCACTTCATGTTTTGAAATAAGCTGTGTTTATCTAAAGGTATACTTGGTTGTTTTCAAGCAAAACTCATATTCTGTACTCTTCAAAGTAAGAAATGCTGAACAGAGGTTTTTTTATGTTTCTTTTCTACCATGCTCATTTGGGGTAGCAATTTAATGTTTAATTGGTAAAGTGACTGAGTAGTTATTATACGTTTATGAACACAATAATTATAATGGGGTTTATAGAATTGACAAGATAAAAGAATCAAATCAAGCTGAAGCAAAGCAAGCCATAAGATACTTTAGTCCTTTCCTAAGATAGAGAGTTGCATGCTGAGAGAAATTGTTTCAATAAGAAATACTAGCTGCAGCTCCACAATAATTGAAAATTTCTGATAATACTAGGATCTCATCAAATACACAGACAAACACATTTGCTGGCAATCATAAAACCTAAGTAAGAAAAATGATCGAGTTTTTCTTTCAGTGTTTAGATGATTACTTAGTTGTCACATAAATATTTGGCACAGAAGACTGTTTCAATAGTATATAATCTAGAATACAGGAAGTGTGTTTCATTATTAATTTAACTGTTGGGGGATTTTTGGTTATTATTTAATTCATTTATGAAAGAGCCTTGAACAAACCACTTTACTAGGCCCTTGAGGGCAGAAAATCAGCTAGCCCCTGGTCTTCTGATGAAATGATTCATAAGGCTAATTTTTCTCCCTCCTAAAATCCTACTAAAATTTAGTAAATGGATAATGAAATATAATTTCATAAAGACAGAGAAACTTGGAGAAGAAAACACTGTAGATAAGAGATGAAGTCCAATTTCTGAAAGATAGAAAAGAGAGGCATCCACAGTAACTGCTTTAAGTTTTCTGTTTTTCTGCCCTGCCAAGGGGCAGCAGAAGGGAGAGCCAACAAAAATCAACATGCAGAATTGTGTAAGGGTTCAGAAAGTAGCTTAGTGGGGAGTGTATTTGAAAAGTTGTGAAAATGGAACTCATTTTCTGCTATTGTCTCAAAAAGTGAGGAACAAAATAAAAAGGCGGAAACAAATCCCCACATTATAAAAGATAAAGCAAAAATTGGCAATGCAACAATAACAACAAAGTTTTAGCAAAACACCAATCTAATAGAATAAAAGTGTTAAGAGACTGGGCCACAACTGTTGTCAGACAGAATTACTAGAGCATTGGAGAATACTGCACATTTTTCTGTGCACCCTCAACCCCTTGGCTCTGTGGGAGAGGAGAGAGCCTTTGCCTCTTACTTCAAACCTAGTGATAGAGTCTTCAGTATAATCAGATTGATAACTTGAATTAGATTCCTGGCAGCCACATGTACTAGGATTTGACCCATTGTGGAGAAATGTAAAGTTTGCTGGACTAGGAGCAATGGGAAAGGGAGGGAGGTTTATTTCCTGAGGTTCACATGTGGGCCAAGTGAGAAAAGGCATTGCCTCACTGAGGCAGCTACAGTCAGATGGTCTCAGTGGGGGATTTCTCAAGAACCAGCCTCAAAAGTGTAAGAGTCAGTCTTACGCATTCTCCATGTCCAAAGAACACAAATAACAGATCACAACAGTACCTAAGAAACACTTTTCTTTTCTCTTCCCATTTTTCTTCTATTAACCTCAATTCTAGAGGAATAATAAAGAGGCAGAAAACTGTAGGAGAGAAGGAAAAGGGCCTTTGCTGGTGGAAAAACAAACGGGTGGTTCAGGATACTACATAGGCTGGGGATGGGTGAGAGCAGAGCAGATTGAGGAAAACCAAAGGACAGAGAAATAGGAAGATAGGTGACAGAGATGGAATGTTTAGCAAAATAAGTGTCAGAGCTCCCTGAGCACTGCAAGCTCACGTGAAATTGTTCTTGGCGCGCTCCTTTGTCTTTGAGATCAAACATAAGCCTTAATCTGTTAAGCCCCTGTGCTGGTTTGAAGCTATTATATACCCCAGAAAAGCCATGTCTTTTTTAATCCTCATTCAATATTGCTGGGTGGAATCTTTTTTATTGTTTCCATGGACATATGACCCACCCATTTGCGGGTAATAACATTTGATTAGATAGTTTTCATAGAGATGTGTCTCCACCCATCCAAGATCGGGTTGCTTACTAGAACCTTTTAAGAGGGAATCATTTTGAAAAAAGCTGTAGAGCCCCGAGAACTGATGGGGCCAACAGAATGGACAGAGCCCCAGGGAAGCCATTGTGGAAACCTGGAAAGAAAGCTAACAGACATCGCCATGTATCTTCCCAGCTGAGAGAGAGAAACCCTGAACATCATCAGCCTTCTTGAACCAAGGTATCTTTCCCTAGATGCCTTAGATTGGACATTTTTGTAGCCTTGCCTTAATTTGGACATTTTCACAGCCTTTGAACTGTAAACATGCAACTTAATAAATTCCCCTTTTTAAAAGCCATTCCATTTTCTGATATATTGCATTCCAGCAGCTTTTACAAACTAAAATAGGCCCCTCCCCTTTCCCCAGAATAACTTTCCCCTCTGTCTCTAAAAAAAAAATGACCACCCTCAACGCGCTTACTCTCTCAGTTGGCAATGCGGACTGCATTTACTAAGAATAGTTCAAACAAGAAACACATTTGTTTCACAATATATCAAACGTATGGGACATAACATATCGTAAAATCTGATAGTTGAGGAAGAGGTAATTTCTGGAGAGCAACACAAACATTATCAAAGAAATAACAGCAAAACTGAGTTTTAAAAGAAGAAAGAATAAAAAATGTCAGAATGGCAAAACCCAAAGTGTTCCAGTTAGCTAGAGGCAAGAACGTGTGTAGGCAGCAGTAGATAATAAAGCTCTGGAGTCAGGTTAGTATTAGATTTTAGAGAATCTTGAGGCCAAGCAGAGGATGGAAGAATGTATTTTAGAGGAAGGTGGAGTCCTCTAGAGTTCTTGAATTTTTCTAGTGACATTTGCAAAATTAAATCTGGGAGTGGGCAATGGTGGCTCAGTGGCAGCGTTCTCACCTACCATGCCAGAGACCCAGGTTTGGTTCCTGGAGCCTGCCCATGCCAAAAAAAAAAAAAAATTAAATCTGGACCTGTTGTAAAAAAAAAATTAAATCTGGACCTGTTGTAAAAAAAAAAAAAAATTAAATCTGGACCTGTCGTGCAGGACAGAATGAAGAAAGGAAAACCTTGGAGATACAAAACCATTTGAAAACTATAAGCAACAAGGATCTAAACTAAAGTAGCAGTAAAATAGAAGAAAGAGATGTGTTTGAAGAAGGCTTTTTAAAATTGTCCAGCTTAAAAGTCACTGCTGGGGTGGAAAGGGCCCTTAGATCTTACCTAACACTCTAATTTCAAGGGACACTTAGGTAATAAAATATTCTACAGAATCAGATCACTAATCAAGAACATTTTCTTCTGCTTTAGAAAGGTTAAAAAAGAAATGGCTAAAGACTTCTGAGATATATTGTTCTTTTCGGAAAATATCAGGCCCTGGTTTGTATTCATGATGAGTAATTTCAGGAGATTTCTCTGATGCCATCTTCTAAAATCTTGCCTGGGTGACAATATCTAGTTTATTCCCTGATTAATGTACTCATTTGAAAGAACAGCTGAGGAGATCTGATATGTCAGTTCATTTAAATGTTGTCATTTTGCCTTTGCTAGAGAAGCACAATAGTCACCCTCCCACCCCTGAGATCAAGACCTTGGAAGTTGCTGTCACAACTACCAGATCAGTCTTTGTCCAAGGTAGGCAAAGGGGGAGGGAGAAGAAGAAAGAATTCATGTTTATTTATATCCACCTTTATTTCCTGAAATTCTCCTGATGGAGGGTGTGATTTCTGATTTGTATTGTGTGGAGAGTCAGCTGGAGAATGACTCACTTCGTTTACAGCTTAATGTCTTTGAAAACTAAACAACAAACAAAATGGTAGCATGAGCTGTCAGCAGGTCGAAGATAGGGTTTAAAATTTATGTGGAATAATCAATTGTCTAAGCGTATGGCAAAAAATTTATAGACGTTCTTATGTTTACATTATTTTACTTATACACATGGCTTCATTTAGCATATGGCACCCCAGCCTTGAAGAATTTCTCCCTTCCCTGGACTCCCTTGCCTTGGTCAATGTCACTACCGTCCATCTGTCCAGTTGTTTGTGTTACAGCATTCGGAGTCTTCCCTGACTCTCTTCTACTCAACATGTCACATTATATCTTCCAAGTCCCTTCCGAATCCTTTTGTTTCTCTCCATTCCCCTCATCTCTGCTTTATTTTAACAGCCTAAAATAACTCTCTACTATGATGAGAATATTCTGTATTTGTGCTGTGGCTATTCAGCCCTTAAAATGTGACTTGTGTACCTAAAGAACTGAAATTTTAATTTTGGTTAATTTAATTATTTTATATTTAAATTTAAAGAATCACATGCAGTTAGTGGCTGCCATATTGGACAGATCTGACCTCTTGCTACTTAAACTGTGGTACATAGACCAGCGGTATCAGAATGACCTGATAACTTTTAGAAATGCAGATTCTTAGGCACCACCTCAGACTTATTGAATCATTAAGTTCCATTTTAACAAAATCCTATGTGACTTTTAGGCATATTAAAGTTCAAGAAGTACTAAGCTAGTATCTATTTAATTCTGCCATAACCATATCCAACCATTTCTTTAACAAACCCAGACTTGTCTAAGTATATCGTTTACCTGTATAAAATCCTTCTATAGATTTCATAGCCTTCTGCATTAACATACTAACTTTCCAGTCTGAAATTCAAGGTTCTCTAAGCTTTAACTCTTCTCCAGCCTCATGTCTTCTCATGTTCCCTCCCATTTTTGTAGGTCATATGATCTTTAGGCAAGGGATTTAACTTCTGAGTAACACAATTTTCCCCAAATATAAAATGGGAATGATAGTAATACCTGCATCATAGTGTGGTTTGTAAGGATTTAATGAATACATTCTTGATACATGGGACAAAGTAAGCAATCAATAACTGCTTGCTATTGTTATTATTTAATTATTCATCCTTTTTCTTATATAAATGTTTTTCAGAAAAAAGTCCATAAAACACCCTGCATCAGAATCAACTGGGGTTTTTAAATGAAAAAAAAAAAAGGTAAATTCCCAGTCCCACAATAGACCTATAGAATTAAACAATTTTCTGAGGTTAGGTTTCAGACACCTTAATTATGGGCAACTTTCCTCAGTGGTTGTTTTAGTCTGCTAGACTGCTAAATTAAATATACCAGAAGTGGGCTGGCTTTTAATGATGGGAATTAGTTTATAGAGCCTTCAGAGGCCATGAAAATGTCCAAATCAAGGCATCATCAGAATGACATCTTCTTCCTGAAGACAGACTGCAGGTGATGCTGGACTCCTCTGCACATGGCAAGGTATATGGTGGCATCCGCTGGTCTCTCCCTTCTCTTCTGGGTTTTGATGCTTTCAGCTTCTGACTTCTGGGGCTTTCTCTCTCAGTTTCTGTGGCTTTCTCTCTGCTGAATTTCATTCTCTTAAAAAGGACTCCAGTAAGATGACTGAGACCCACCCAGCATGAGTCTTAACTTAAGATCCTACTCACCAAAGATCCTTTTTACAATGAGCCTACACCTACAAAAATGCATTAGCTTTAAGAACATAAATTTTCTGGGGTCCATATAGCTTCAAAACATCATTGGTCAACCATTAAAATGGAATACACATAACTTTGGAGGTATATGAAGAGGTTCCAAGTGAACACGGACTCAGTTATAAGAGAATCAGTTTCCAAAGTCCCAAATCAACTCTTTAATGTGCTAACCCTAAAATTAAACTGTACATCAGTCTTCTTAGTTCTCTTTATTGCATCCCTCCTGTTTTGGTTTGCTAAAGCTGCCAGAAAGCAATATATCAGAAATGGGTTGGCTTTTACAATGGAGATTCATTAGCTTACAATTTACAGTTCTTAGGTGGTGAAAAATGTCCAAATCAAGGCATCAATAGGATGATATCTGGATTCTGAAGACAAGCTGCTGGCATCCAGAACATCTCTGCCATATCAGGAGGCCCATGGCTGGTGTCTTGCTCCTTTGCTCCTGGGTTTCATTGCTTTCAGCTTCTGGATCTCGTGGCTTCCTTTTGAGCTCCTGTGGGTCCTCTCAGCTTCTCTGGGGCTTTTCTCTATGAGCTCTTAGTTTCATCTTTTAGCTTCTGTATGCGTTTTATCCTCTTATACTCCAGTAAGCAGATTAAAACCCACCTTGAATGAGATGGGCCACATTTCAAATGAAATAACTTAATTTAAAGGTGTTACTCACCATAAGACTACACTCATAGGAATAAATTAAAAGAACATGACCTTTTCTGGGGTACAAATAGCTTCAAACTTCCACACCTTCTTATATTGGGCCTTCACCTAGTTCACAAAAGAAAGGCACAGCCTCATTCATACTGAAGGTGATAATGGCGCAGTATCTCCAGGATATAAAACCTCCAAGGTGTCAAATTTAAAATATCAATGCTGACGTTGAGAAGGTAAATGTCAATAATGACTAGAAAATAACTTCTTTTGCAAGTACAGTGGTTTCTCATTATTTCCTTTCAATAAAATAAAAAAGAGCCCAGCTGAGTTGTCAGTTTATAATTCACTAAGCATAAGTTTTGATAATAGATTACTTTGAAATTTGGGGCATACAACTCAAAAGGAATTTAAAGAGTCATGTTATGTTGCTATGAAAAAACTGCTGCCAACCTCCTACTTAATTATGTGGACAAAATGTCTCAGTGCTCAATTTATTAAAAAAAAAGGCATTAGGACTAGATTGGTGTCAAAACCTATCTTATTCTGACCATATGTAATATTCACCCCTGGATACATGATCTAATTAAGGAGGGATACCATTCATCTCATTAAAAGACTCTTGACCATAAAATGTACAAGTTAGGATTAAATTATGTGGTAAAGAAAAAGGAAATATGAGTTAAAAGAATAAAATGAGTGATGTTAATTTTTTTAACTATTGAATACATTTTCATTGTGTATTTCTTTATATGTACAATGCTGCTTATCAAACCACTGTGATATTTACACTCCCCTGGCTATATTAAATAGAGTAATAAGAAGATTTTCTTAAAATGCTCGTATTTACAATACTCCAGAGGTTGCATTCTTCACAAATATTAACAATTATGATGGAAAGCTTTAGATATCAAGTTAAAATATGTGCAAAGATAAATTTTCAAAAATTATGCTAAGGGAATACACAAACAAAAAAGGTTATCAAGAACTCAGAATAAATTGATTCTTATATGCATTAATCATAGAGAACCAGTTCTCTGCCTTAGCAAGCGGCATAAACACCAAAGAACATAATATCATGCTACAAAGTTACTTTGAATGATATGCCCAAAGGACATTGAATACCTTAAAGAAAATGACATTATGAGAAACTTTAAATTAGTATATTAATCACCTAGGGAATGCAACACCTTTCATTCATTAATCTGTTTATACATCCCTTCATTCAATTAATATTAATTGATCACCAAATGGTTGCAAGGAACTGATCTAGTTGTGGGAAATATAAAGATGGGTAACTTGGGATATGTGAATTCAGTAAGCTCATAAGTTAGTGACACACACAGACAACTAACTATAATACAGTATCATAAATATAGTCAAAATAAGTATCTTATTATGCTTTGAAGTGATAGTAAGTATTTAGGATCACCTTTCAAAAATCCAGCTGAATTTTTACATTCTCTATTAGGTCATGCACTATAAGAAAATTGAATCAAACATTTGCAGGCAAACACACTTAGGTTTGGATGTTAGCATTTCCATTCAAACAGATTTATTCCATTTATTCCCATACAACAAGTAAATCCTATTTTTCTCATCTACATATTGAGGGCAATAACAGATTTCCAAAAGTATTATTGTGAATAATAAATGACAGGAAATCTAAATGCTCCCATAAAGTAATGAGTTGGTGGATAAAATTCTCTATACATCCTCCTTTTCATGACTCTTTTCATGTTCTCATAGAAGAAAATCCTAATTCCTCACCAGAGTCCCCCCTTACTTTTCCAATCTCGTTTCATCTAATCTCTCATTACTTATTATGAATCGCACAGACTTGCTGCCTCTCTGTTTGCGGGCTATGCCAAGGATTTCCCTACCTAGAAGCATCACACATTGTATCTTCATGTGTCATACATTGTATCTCTGGCAAAACTAATGTTTTAGTTTGCTAAGCTGCTCAAAGCAGATACCATGAAATAGGTTAGCCTTTCAACAATAAGAATTTATTAGCTTACATTTGAGGCTATGAGAATGTCCGAATCAAGGCATCATCAAGGCAATGCTTTATTACTGGGGTTACTGGTGACCCCTGAATCTCTGCCACATGCAAGGCGCCTGGAGACATCTGCGGATCTCTCTTTTCTCTTCCAGGTTTTGTTGCTTTCAGCCTCCCATTTCAGTGGCTTTCTCTCCCTCCCTCTGTATTTATTCCATTTATAAAGGACTTCAGTAAAAGGATTCAGAACCACCCTAAGCCACACCTTAACTGAAGTAACCTCATCAATAGATTTATACCCACAGAAATGCGTTAGCTATATGATTTTCTGGAGTACATATGGTTTCAAACCACAGCAGCTGGTTTCTTTTTATCTGTTAATTTCAAGCTAAATACATCCTCCTTGGACAAGTCTTCTCTGACCCTTTATCTACATAACCTGTCCACCATTGTTTTCTACCACATTTCCTGTTATGTTATTCTTTTCTTGTTTTCTTATTACAAATTTATTCATTTGAATATCTATTTTTTATATACTCTTCCTCCAGACCAAAACTGAGTTCCATAAGGGCATGAACTTTATTTTGGGCACACAACAGGCATTCAAAAATATTCATTAACTGAATAAATGAATAAAGGCCCTTTTACCAGGTATTATATAGCACTTTCTAAGGTCTAACACACACGATCATTCATATAAATCTTACCATGCACTGCAAATAAAAATATACATTTTGAATTTAAGTAGTTCTTTAATCAGACTTTTAACATACAGATTTTTTATTGAAAAGTATAAGTTAGGAGTTGGAAAAAAAAGTTTAGTTAAGGAAACTAAGTAGAAAGCATAGTAAGACACAAAAATTAAGCTCCATTAGTAAGGTACAACATTGGCTCCACATTACAGAAGGAAAGTAGATCACGGGTATTGCCAATAAAAGTAGACTTTTTACTAGAGAATATCCTCAATCGAATTGATTTGTGAACTGTTGCAACTTGGTGAATTTTTTCCCCAGTCTTTATGGCAAAGCTTACCTTTGCATTGATTTTTACATAGGTATCAAGAAAAAAAGTAACCATAAGAAATAACTCACACTTTACTTGACTAGAAATATAAGAAGCCTATACACTTGTTTTGAGTGATGGATACAACAAAACAGTGACCTATATATTATAGAAGAGCAAATTATAGAAATAGAAAAGAGATTAGGAAAAGGTTTTGAAAGCTCTGAATGCTGCTTTCGAAATGTATTAAAAGTATTATTTCTGAATGGAATGGCCTACTGCATTAAGGCCAATACAAAATTTCATAGCTTATTGAGCTCAAAATGCTTCTTTAATTCTGAAGAAAGTAGATTTTGATATTTGACCTTTAGAAATTATATGTTCCCTGAATTTACGTGATAAATTCATAGATATAAATTGTTCTCCAGTGTCATCCAGTTTAGAAAAGACATCAAAATAAGGAGACAAGGCAGAAGTCAGGATATGTCACTAGGGTAAAGTATGGAAAATCACCCCTAGAGCAAAATAACTCATGAAACAAGGAAATGAGAGAGTGGTTATAAATGCTTCATAGGTTGGTGGGGTTTTTTTAATTATTATTTTTAAATTTTTGCATGGGCAGACACTGAGAATCAAACCTGGGTCTCCAGCATGGCACACAAGAACCCTCCCTGCTGAGCCACTGTGGCCCAAGTTGGTGGTTTTTATGCTACAAACCACTTCAGTTAAAAAAAAAGTCCTGCTGAATACCTGACCTACACACACCTATTTGTCACTCAGAAAAACCCTGAAACACTCAATAAAATGAATGATAGCAATAACAATAATATAGTTCAGCACTTTTATCTTTTAGAAAGTAATTCGGAATTTTTTATTTCATGGGTCTTTAAAATAATCCTTAAAGCTAAGTTAGTTTATCTTCACTACCACCCCCCAGCAACTCTCTTTTAAAACTGAGAGTAGTGATGCTAACAGGGAAACGTGGCTTGGACTATGTCACCCAAGTGGTGAGTGGTAGACCTGCAATGCAAACCCAGCTTCTCACCCTAATTCTCAACCCTTTCCTTACCATAGGGATAAAGGGGTTGATTATGGTTTAATAAGATACCAACAAAGTATATGCGAAGGTAAATGTGGAACTCGACCAAGGATAGAAGCGAGGCCATTGAGTGCATTAATCATTTGTACTGGAAAAGGCCTGGACAACACACCGAATGGAGCTCCTCACAGAGCACCTACGTACCATCTCTGGGGCACACTTTGGACAAGAAAAAGGTGATAATAGGTAGAGGTATCAAACGTACATAGCCCGAATTTTTAAAAACAATTCAGAAACATTTTATCTTTTAATAATTTATTTTAATAAATCTTTTTTATTTATTTATAAATAAATAATCTTTATCTTTTAATAATTTATTTTTAATAAAGAAAAAAATAAATTCAATGTGTAGTTTTAGCCAATAATTTCCCTCTGTGAGAATTTTGGAATGTTCTTGGCACACCGGTCACTGAAACCCATCAAGCAATTCTTTGTATTGGATCTTTAACATTTTATCCATATAGACATAGGTGATTAAGAAATATTGAATTATTTAAGATGAATTTAAGCTTTAGAAAGGGCTATTGTATAATGCCCTTTGAGGAAGTATTTTCCAAGATTCAACTGGAAAATAGCTGCATCTGTTATTTAAAATATACTTCAGTAATTAATTTGTAAAACAGATCTCATAAATGCCACTTTTGACACAAAGACTTTTTCTTTGAGATAAAAGCAATGGAGAGTGCATGGGTGGTTCAGTGGTAGAATGCTTGCCTTCCATGCCAGAGACCTGGCTTTGATTCCCTGATCATGGACCCCACCCCCAAAAAAAAGAAAAGAAAAAAAAAATCAATGGAGACTTTACCATTCTTAGTTTTATATATGCATATCCCCATTCTTCCTGCTTAAGATTTGTTTGTATGTGTGCATTTTTCTAAGCTATATATTTAGATCCTGAGTTCCATGAAGTTTTCTTACCTGTCCTCACGCCTAAAATGCTTAATACCAAGTTAGTCATGCTATAAACATCATTTCCTTGAGTAAAATGGTGAAATGAGTCCTGATAGTTACTTCACTGTCATGTCATTCTGATGTGCACATTTTACATTCTACCCTCATATGCCTCTTGCAAAACACTCTCAAGTCTTAGTCATTCACCCAACTCTCTAGTGAAGTTGAGATATAGCTAATCAGCAGACCTTAAGACTGGAAGTTATACTGCATTATCTGGGTGGGCCCAATGTGATCACAGGTGTCCTTAAAAGTGGAAGAAATAGGCAGATTAAGCACCAGAATGATGTAATGTAAGAAAGACTTGACGAACCATTGCTGGCTTTGAAGATAGAAGCACATCATGCATCAAGGAATGCAAATGGCCTCTAGAAGCTGGAAAGTCGAAACCATTTCTCTCCTAGAGACTCCAGAAGGCATACGGCCCCATGGACACCTAGACTTTAGCCCAATGAGACCCATTTTGGACTAGTGTTCTTCAGAAATAGAAGATAATAAACTTATGTTATTTTAAGCCACTGAGATTGGGGTTAATTTGTTAAAGCAACAATAGGAAATTAATATAACATCTTTTCTTCTTTCAGTTTGATTGAGGAAATTTTACATGTGCAGAAACAAGCAACTTTTTTCTCAAAATCAAAAATCAAAAACTTTGAGTTGTTCCTACTTCCAATTTCCAAGCAATGTGAAGTAATAGAGCAAAGGGAAAATCTCTGAAGCCCAGCTGCCTAGGTTTGAATACTGCTCTGCCACATTATAGCTTTGAAACCTCTCAGTACCTCAGTTATCTCATTTTTTAAAATGACACAACAGGAGGTCCTACCTCATAGAGTTGTTAGGAGATCAAATGACGTAATGCGTGCAAATAAAAGGGCTTGGCACATAATAAATGCTCAATCAATGCACGTTGTTTTTATCTATGCACATTCAATCACTTACTCACTTTATCTTTCTAACATGCTCAATAGCAGTTTCCTATTCCCCATGCGGGTAGAAATTCATATCATGCCTTATGGGGCTATGGAAGCAAATCCCCCATGGGCGAACGTTTAATTTCCATGGCATGCTTCAAGCTTCTCCATAACCTGCAAGTCCCTACCTATTTTTCAAGTTTCAATTCTTACCAAATCCTTTCTTGAGTTGCATGTTCCAGTAATATGGAATTGTTTTATCATATTTGCTCCTGCATAAATCTATGTTCACGTTCTTTATTTCACCACCTTTTACTCATTTTTTAAGGTAATGCTCAACAGTAATTTTCACGCTATTTTCTCAGACTCTTTATGATCTTTAGATCTTCTTTCATACAATCCTGTGCAAACCTTAACTGGAGTTATGTAATGTGGAAATTGACTGCCAAAAAGCCCCACAGGGAGAGGCTCCTTAAACTAGGGTAGTCCTTTACTCATTTTTTGTAGCCCCGGGTAAAGCAAAGCCAGACACAAAGTAAGTCATTTATATTTATCTATATCCATCTATTTATTTGTCTATGAGTCTATTTTTTTTTTGCTAAATTGAATAATCTCTAAAAATTCTAAGTGCTTGACCAGTTGCTTTCTTGTATAGAATTTTTTATTTTGAAGTATTCCCATTCCTTGACAACACAATGCTACAATTGACTACAGATATAAAGTGTTCCTAATAGCTTTGCTACCAGGAGAAAAAAATCTGCTAATTTACTTCTTAACTATTCTCTTTATATTCTCTAAAGTAAAAATGCAACCATTGGGAAAAATATCGTCACCAGTCCTGAAGCTAAATGAGTCTTCAAAAATGAAGGATAGTTAAAACAACAAAACACAATGTATTTTTATTATTTCTTAGCCTACTTTAATTTCTATTGGCTCATCTCATTCACTCTAAGAAATTATGTATTGCTTAAGAAAATTTTATGACAAAATGCATTTGAACACGCTGTTGCCTTGAGTAGACACTTCTACATTCTATCCATAGCTTTGTGTGTTCTGTCACGGTTTGTCAACGTGAGGTTTATAGTGAACTTTTCATACTAAGTCGTCAAGACTGAAATAATAGTCTACATCAAGATTCCCTACTTGTAGCAGCCAAGAAATAATACATGGAGGGATGCTGTCAATTGATAAGTGGAAGACACCAGATTCCAACTTTGAGGATGCAGATGCATGACAGAGGATTTGTGGAGACCAGAGTCAAAAATGGCAGGTCGAAGCACACAGATGCTATGTAAGAATGGCAGTGACGATGGAAGCAGTCTGAAGAGAAAACCTTGAATCACATTTTTCCCAATGCTAACTTTCTTTTTTTGGTTTAATTTCTGATGCCTGTACTTCCATGCTCACCAATTTTGCAAGGCATGCTTCTTTTATTTCCTTATGGATCAATAAAAGGTGAAACTGATGAGTCTAGAAACCACCATGTGTGAGGAATGGTTGAAGTAACTAGAAATGTTTAACTTGAAAAGGAAGACTTATATTGGGGGAGGAAGCAGCAACTCTATTTAAATATTTGAAAGACTGCCATTTAAATAATATATATTCTTTGTAGTTCTGGAGGAACACAATTTGGAGATAGGTTTTAGTTCCAAATGAAAAATTCAATAATAATTTACACTCAAATTAGGATTAATTCTTTGAATGCTTGTGAGTGTCCCTCCACTATGATTATTTGAATCAAATAACAACAAAAAAAGGATTTTTGTTAGGAATAAGTTCTGGTTTTTTTTAAACTGTGGGCATGTGATACACTAAATTATCTATCTAAGATCTTTCATTAAACAAATCTATCAAGCATCTCCAACATAGCAGACAGTATGTTGGGGCTGCAAATCATGTATCAATAATACCCAGTGCCCACCATAAAAAATTTTCTAGTTGTTCTTTTTAACTCTCAGAATCTCAGATTCAATCTATAAATCCAATGATAATCTTTTATGAGTAAACATTTCAAAATCTAAGTACCATTCACATTTTTATTTCACTGTCCCAGAGGCAACATCATCCACACATTTGCCCAAAAATCAACTTGACACTTTCTTTTCCTTTCTCACTCCCACCTCCAATAAATTACTAAGTCAAGTTTTGTTTTGTTTCTCCTTAACATCTCTTAAATCTCCCACTTCCTTCTAACCTTGTAGCCGATACCTAGTTCAGTTTACTGTAATCTCTTGCCTATGATACTGTCATAACCTTCCAAATGGACACTTCACCTCCAGTCTTTTCCCTTTCTGATAAATTTTTAACACCATAATCAGAAAAATCACTATAAATTACACATATGTTCATTCTACTTTCCTATTTAAAATGCAATTCCTCCTCAGTGACTTTGGGATAAAGCGTGAAAATTTCAGCATTGTGTAAAATTTCTGCAATCTCCCTAAGCCTTCATCATTCATTTAGTCAATCAATATGTTTTTATGGAATAACTTCCTATATGAAAGTATTTTGCTAGGTATTAGGGGTGAATGTTGAATAACAGAGTCTATGGTTCCATGAAACATAGAGTCTAGTATGGAAACTCAGACATAAATGTTTAAAATCACATGAATAAGTATATCATCATATAATGTACAGTATAATAAATATATAATACTATGTGCTAGAGAAGAAACATAAAGGATGGTATAGAAGATATATGACCTAATTTGGGGTTCTGGAAAGAGTTATCCAAGAAGGTGCTATTTGAATTGAGATTTTAATATTGAATATAAATTTTAATTATAAAAGTGGGGGAGAATTCCAACAAGAGAGAATAGCATATACTCTTTCTTAAGAAACAATGGAGGATGGAACATTTGAAGATGGAGGGACTAGAGAACATTTGAAGGCCTAAAAACAATCTAAATTAAGCACAAAGTGAAAGGATAGTGATGGAAGTGGAAGGAGGCGGCTAGACAGGTGTCTGAATTTTGATCTTTATCCATCAATCCATCACACAATGCTCCAGTTGTTTTGATTTCCTTTCTCTGTCATGTTATCTTTCTTTCTTTCTTTTATTTGTGCCCATTACACATTCTGTTGCTAATACTGGGAATATCCTTTCTGAGGCTGCTAACACTATTCATCCTTGAGGAGGTAGCTGAGGTCACCTCCTCAGCTGGGTGAGGTGCTCTGTTTGCGTACATCCCTCAGGCTTTACACATTACTCTTCCACAGCCCTTTCCATGCATTAAAGCCATGTTTCTTATGTGTACAACACTAGAGTCTTTCAGGAAGGAACCAAGTATCATTCATCTTTGTATCTCTAGCGCTTACTGCCACTTCTAGCACATAGTACCTACTTTTAAAATATCTGTTCCATCAGCAAATATTTATTGAGCAATGTGGTGATTTGAAGCTGTATGTACCCCAGAAAAACATGTGCTTAAATCTAATCTGTCCCTGTGGATGTAAACCCATTGTTAGTAAGACCTGTTGAAGAAGTTACGTCAGTTAAGGTACGACCCACCTCATTCACAATGGGACGTAATCCTATTACTGGAGTCCTTTATAAACTGAATAATACAGATAAAAGGAAAGAAAGCCATGGAAGCAAGAAGCTGAAATTAACAAAACTTGGAAGAGAAGGGAGAGACCAGCAGATGCTTCTATGTGCCTTGCAATGTGACAGAGGAGCCAAGTATCTCCTGCAGCTGGTCTTCAAGAAGAAAGCATTGCCTTGACGATGGCTGGATTTAGACATTTTCCTGGTATTTAACCATAAGTGAATAAATTCCCATTGCTTAAGTCAAACCATTTTATATTATTGCTTTAAGCTGCCTAGGAAACTAAAACAAGCACTTACTGTGGGTAGGCCCACAAATAGGAATCTTTGTGTTGTTTAAACACTGTGTTAAAGGAACTTAGTCTTTATTATAAACAATATATGATGAGGAAGTAGATGAGCTGATACTTTCCTGAGGGCAAATATGCACAGATGAGGACAACTACAGCAACTTCCTTAAACTCACGCTTAGAGGGAAAATATATATTAGGATTTAACATATACATTGTATGTCTTCTAGAAATCATATTCATCTTATGTGGCTTCCAGCACTTTCTTTTCCTCTTCTACACTTCTATACCAAACAGAAACTTAAATGGAAGGTGAGAAATCTACAGGAAAACAAGAAAAATTCTAAGAACTCTGTTATGTTAACACTCAGTTCAATGAGGCCAATGCCATCTGTCAGAATTTTTAATTGAAATGCCATATATTGTCAGCTTTTCTTCTTTATACACATATTTTCCATCTGCCCTTTTCCTACTACTTTATCCTTTTACATCCGTTTTACATAAAGTCTACCTTAAATTTATATCCTCCTTTCCCATCAATTATTTAATAACAACTTTTCGGTGGCAGTCACTGAGTTTGCTTTCACCTGATAATTCTTTTTCTTTTTTTTTTTTTTTTACATGGGCAGGCACCGGGGAATTGAACCCCGGTCTCTGGCATGACAGGTGAGAACTCCGTCACTGAGCCACCATGGCCCGCCCTCATCTGTTAAACTTTTGCTACTCAGAATCCATTCACAATTAAGGACCTCAGCATTTAAATTTTAGCTTTGCCAAATCTACTGCCTCTATCATTTTCACTAATTTGCCTGGGTTTTCTTGATTGGCCAGGTGTAGAATATATCATAACTGTAGAATCCTATGGAGCAAGAATCGTATTTACATCTCCGAGTTTATTTCTATATTTCCCAGCATATGCTCTAAGGAAAACTAGCCAAAAAGAAAAAAAAATGTATAGAAGTGTTCTATGTCTTATTAATAAGTTTGAGAAAACACTA
>PVIY010019886.1:0-45035 GCA_004026745.1 Myrmecophaga tridactyla
CAATGTTTGTTTATTCATTATCCTCTTATGGAAGAAACCAGGACTGTCTGTAGTTTTGGGTTATCATAATTAAAATGGTTAGGAACATCCTTGTACAAGTATTTGTGAATATGTGTTTTCACATCTCTTAGGCAAAAACCTAGGAGTGGAATTGCTGAGATTAGGGTAGGTGTACATTTAGTTTTATAAGAAACTGCCTGACGTTTTTCCAAAGTAGTTGTTTTGGTTTGTTAATACTGCCAGAAATGCAATATACCAGAAATGGGTTGGCTTTTTATAAAAGGAATTTATTAAGTTGCAAGTTTACAGTTCTAAGGCCATAAAAATGTCCTAACCAAGGTATCCAGAGAAAGAAGATTCTTAAGAAAGGCTGATCTGGGAAGGCACGTGGCTGGTGTCTACTTGTCCTTTGGGTCCTGGCTCCAAACAGCTCTGTTTTCTTTCTGCAACTACAAAGACTCTCTCTGTGTTGGCTCTGAAGCTTTAACCAAAATGGTTTCCTCATAAAGGACTTCAGTTAGCGGCCCCACTTGAATGGGTGGAAAAACATCTCCATGGAGACACCTCATCAAAAGGTCCCACCCATAATTGGGTGGGTCATATCTCCATGGAAACAACTTAATCAAAAAGATCCCATCTGGCAATGTTGAATCAGGATTAAAGAACATGGCTTTTCTGGGGTACACAGCAGTTTCAAACTGGCACAGTACTCATACCAAGTGACAATGTATGAGAATTCTGATTGCTCCATATCCTTGGGAACATTTGGCACTGTTGGTTGTTTAAAATTTTAAACGGGATGGGCCACGGTGGCTCAGCAGGCAGAGTTCTTGCCTGTCATACCAAAGACCCAGGTTCGATTCCCAGTGCCTGCCCATGCAAAGAAAAAAAAAAGTTAAAATTTTGGATATTCTGATGGATGTGCGGTGGTAGCTTGCATTTTTAATTTGTTTCCTTAACGACTAATGTACTGATTGACCATTTGTATATCTTCCTTTGTAAAGTGTTCAAATATTGTGCCCATTAAAACAATTGATTTCTCTTTTTCGTTATTGTGTTATAGGGATTCCAGAACATCAGTCCTTTGTCAGATATTTATTTTGCTGATATTCTTTCCCAGTCTCTTTCTTTTCTATTTATTTTCTTAAAGAGGTCTATGATGGGGGCTGTGAGGGTGGTTCAGTCCTAGAATTCTCACCTGCCATGTGGGAGACCCGGGTTCGATTCCTGGCACATGCATTTCCCAAACAAACAAACCAACGAAACAAACAAACAAAATCAACATGTGGTGCTGCAATAACAGGATACTCACATAGAAAAAGAATTAAATGTGACCCCACCATACAGCATACAAAATAAATAAATAAACAAATAAATAAAAAGAGGTCTGTGATGGATAGAAGTTTTTAATTTTGGTGCAGTCCAATTTATCAATTTCTTCTGTTATGTTTGGTGTTCTTTGTGAACTAACAAATCATTACCTCCTTCAAGGCTGTATAAATTTTGTTTGTTTTTTCTAGATGTTTTATCACTTGGACTTTTATATTTAGGTTTATAATCCATTTTTAGTTTCTGCCTAGTCTGAAATAGACTTGAATTTCATTTTGTCCATGTGGATATCCGTTATTCCAGTACCTTTTTCTAAAGACTGTCCTTTCCCCCATTAAAACACCTTGGCAGAGAGAAATGAGACAAAATAAAGTGTCAATGGCTGAGAGATTTCAAACAGAGTTGGGAGGTTGTCCTGGAGGTTATTCTTATGCATTATATAGATACCACCTTTTTAGTTAAGGTGTATTGGAGAGGCTGGAGGGAACTGCCTGAAAATGTAGAGCTGTGTTCCAGTAGCCATGTTTCTTGAAGATGACTGTATAATGATATAGCTCTAGCAATGTGACTGTGTGATTGTGAAAATCTTGTGTCTGATGCTCCTTTTATCTATGGTATGGACAGATGAGTAAAACATATGGATTAAAAATAAACAAATAATAGGGGGAACAAATATTAAAATAAATTTAGTAGATTGAAATGCTAGTGATCAATGAAAGAGAGTGATAAGGGGTATAGGAAAAAAATTGAGGAAACAAAGGCTTAAATATATTGGGTAGATGGAAATACTAGCAGTCAATGAGAGGGAGGGGTAAGGGATATGATATGAGTTTTTTTCTTTTTATTTCTTTTTCTGAATTGATGCAAATAGTCTAAGAAATGATCATGGCGATGATATTTTGAGTTTTTTATTATATATCAAGAATGGAATGCTCATATGGTAAAAATGTTCATGTTTGTATATTGTTATGTTTAAAAAAATTAAATTAAAACACATTGGCACCTTTTTTTGAAATTAATTAACCATATATGAGTGAGTTTATTTCAGGAATCTATATTCTATTCATCAACCTTTGTCCACCCAGATGCTAATATTACACTATTTTGATTATTATAGCTTTATAGCAGGTCTTGAGATTAGGTAGTGTGAGCCTTTCAACTTTGCTCGTCTTTCTCAAGATTTATTTGGATACTACAAGATCTTTATGTTTCCTTAAAAATTGTTAATTTCATCAAAAAAGACTTGTAGAATTATTTTTCCCTTATTAGAGAATATGTGGGCTTCAGAATAATCATGCATAAAATATAGGAATCCCATATAACCCCACCACCACCAAGAATTTTGATGATAGCACATTTCTGTACTCTTAAAGCCCATGGTTTAACTTAAGGTTTACTGTTTGTATAGTGCAGTGCTATGGATTTTTGTTTTTCATTCTTCTTCTGTTACTATATATACAATCTAACATTTCTTCTTTTAGTCATATTCAGATATATATTTCAGTGTGGCTAATTGCATTCACAATGTATAAAGAAATCCTTCAAATTAACAAAAAGACAAACAACCCAATTTTAAAATGAACAAAAGACTTGGACAGACATTTCTCCAAAGAAGATAAACAATTAACCAGATAGCACATGAAAAGATGCTCAACATCATTAGACTAAGGGGAAATGCAAATCAAAACCACAATGAGATACCATTTCATACCCACTAGAAAGGACACTGTGAATGGAAAAGATGAATGGAAATAAGTGTTGGAGAGGATGCAGAGAAATAGGAAACCTCATTCATTGCCAGTCGCAACATAAAATGGTGTGGCTGCTTTAGAAGACAGTTTGGCGATACCTCAGTAAGCTAAGTATAGAACCATCGTACAATCTGGCAAACCCACTACTAGGTATATACCAACAAAGAATTGAAAACGGGCTCAGACAGATTATATGCACATCCATGTTCATAGCAGCATTATTCACAATTGCTGAAAGAGGAAATATTAAACTTTCCCATCTAGGGAATTCCTGATATTCTCAAAGTAGGCTGAGCTCTTAATCTTGGAGTTTTCCCCTATGAAACTTATTCCTGCAAAGGAGAAGCTAAGCCTATTATAATTATGCCTAAGAATCACCCCCAGAGAACCTCTTGTTGCTCAAATGTGCTCTCTCTCTCTCTCTAAGCCAAATTGACAGGTGAACTCATTGCCTTTCCGCTGGGAAATACAACCCAGCCTTTAACCAACAATGACTGGTGTGGGTGTATGAATATAGTCATATCTCATTTTATTGTGCTTTGCTTTACTGCATTTTACAAATAATGCATTTTTAAAAAATAAATTGAAGCCTTGTGACAACCCTGCAGTGAACAAGCCTATCGGTGCCATTTTTCCAACAAGATGTGGGACCAAAGGACATTGCTGGGACATAAAAAAGAAACTGGAATATAGAATGTGACTTTATGTCAGTGTGAAATTTCTGGAACTTGATAACTGCACTTAAGGTAATTACATAATTAAATATTATCCTTGTTTGTAGGAATTAAAAAAAAGATGTGGGTTTTCCATATTAGTTAAAGACTCTTCCAACATGAAAAAGTTAGAATGGCCATAGCCCAAACACCCTAAAGAGAGGGATGGAAAGATTAAGGGTGATGGTGGAGTTATACAATGAAGATAGGATTTAACAAATGAATATGAATGCTGAATCATTAAATTGTTGTCTTTTAGTCTCCAGTATCTTAGAGCAGCTAGAAGTAAAAACCTAAAATTGTAGAATTGTAACCCATGTCAAACCCTGAAATATGTTCTACAACTAATTGTGCTGTGCTTTGAAATTTATTGCTTTTTTGTATATATGTTATTTTTCACAAAGAAAAAAAGTCGATTGTGATGATAAAAAAATATTTATTCCATCTAGCCTCCTATATTCTGGAGCCGCTAGAAGGAAAAATCTGAGATGATGGTATGGTAGCCCATGACAGACTCTGGGATCTGTCCTGTAACTACTTGTTGAAGAGTGCTTTGAAAACTATTGCTTTTTTATTTCTTTGCTTTGTGTATATGTTATACTATACCATTTAAAAGTAAAACAAATAAAAGATGTGGGTTTTAATTTCTATTTAATTTCAATTTATGCAAGTGTCTCAGAGTAAGACTGCCCATTCTAGGCATTTTTACTTTTGGAGAACAAATAATAATTACAACTTACATTTATGGAGTTCTTGCCAGTGTTTAAGAGCACGTTTCCTCCTTGAGTAGGGCATGAGAGTTTGTAGGTTTGTCCAGAGTGATGCCCCAATAAACCCAGAGTGATTTGAACAGTGAATAAAAAAGTATTTGCAAAGTCCCTGTGGTAGTTGGATTCAGTTGTCAACTTGGCCAGGTGAAGGTGCCTAGTTATGTTGCTGTGGACATGAGCCAATAGTACATGAACCTCATCTGTTGCTCATTACATCTGCGATCAGCTAGGAGGCAATGCCTGCTGCAATGAATGATGTTTGATTCAATTGGCTAGTGCTTAAATGAGAGAGCTGAACGTAGCATAGTCCAAGCAGCTCAGCCCAGGCCTTTGGAGATGTAGAAAGGAATCACCCCAGGGAAAGTTGTTGGAAACCGGAGGCCTGGAGAGAAGGCCAGCAGAGATCACCCTGAGCCTTCCCATGTAAGAAAGAACCTCAGATGAAAGTTAGCTGCCTTTCCTCTGAAGAACTAATGAAATAAATACCCTTTTATTTAAAGCCAATCCGTCTCTGGTGTGTTGCATTCCAGCAGCTAGCAAACTAGAATGGTCCCCTTGGGGGAATGGCAAGAAAGGGAGAAAATTCAACTTACCCATGTGGAGAATTCCTAATATTCTCACAAGCAGTGGGGACAAACAAAGCCATAGGCTGAGCCCTCAGTCTTGGGGTTTGTTCATATGAAACATCCCTGCAAAAGATAGGCTAAGCCTATTTAAAATTAGGCCTAAGAGTCACCCCCATAGAACCTCTTTCGTTGCTCAGATGTGGCCTCTACTTCTCAGCCAACAGGACAAGCAAACTCATGGCCCTCTCCCTCTCTACATGGGACATGACTCCCAGGGGTGTGGACCTTCCTGGCAAAGTGGGACAGAAATCCTAGAATGAGCTGGGGCTCAGCATCAAGGGATTGAGAAAACCTTCTAGATCAAAAGGGGGAAGAGAGAACTAAGACAAAATAAAATGTCAATGGCTGAGAGATTTCAAACAGAGTTGAGCGTTTATCCTGGAGGTTATTCTTACGCATTATATAGCTATCAACTTTTTATTTAAGGTATATTGGAGAGGCTGGAGGCAAGTGCCTGAAAATGTGGAGCTGTGTTCCAGTAGCCATGTTTCTTGAAGATGATTGTATAATGAGAGCTCTAGCAATGTGACTGTGTGACTGTGAAAACCTTGTGTCTGATGCTCCTTTTATCTACGGTATGGACAGATGAGTCAAACATATGGATTAAAAATAAATAAATATTAGGGGAACAAATGTTAAAATAATTTTATTAGATTGAAATGCTAGTGATCAATGAAAGGAAGTGATACGGGGTATAGGGAAAAAATAGGGGAAACAAAGGCTGAAATATATTGGGTAGATGGAAATACTAGCAGTCAATGAGAGGGAGGGGTAAGGGGTATGGTATGTATGAGTTTTTTTTTTGTTTTTTTTTTCTTTTTCTGAATTCATGTAAATGTTCTAAGAAATGATCATGGTGATGAATATATAACTATGTGATGATATTGTGAGTTATTGATTATATACCAAGAATGGAATGATCATATGGTAAGAATGTTTGTTTTTTTATCTTGTTACATTAAAAAAAATTTTTTTTTTTAAAAAAAGAGCACCATTCCATTTGATCCTTATAACAGTCCTTATGACAGCCCCATGAGGCAGAGAAGACAGATAATCCCACTTGACAGATGAGAAAATGGAGACTCGGAAGCATTCAGTGATTTAACTAAGGTCATGTCGCTTGAAGGAAACAGAGCTGGGGCTGGATGATTCTAATGAATCCCGGGCGCCTTGTAGTTCTGTGAGTCACTTCTCAGACTTCAGTCAGATCTCATACACAGCTCGCCAACTGTCTTCTTCATTCAGGGTGGATGCATTAGCAAACCTGGGAAGGAATATTCTTTACATCACAACCTAGAACGCACTCACAGATAAATTGAAATGATGACCTTACTCTGTGCTACTCATAGAGCTATTTTCTACTCTAATTTGTATTGGTCATGACCCAGTGTATTTATTTCATGATTCACTGAACTTGTGACCCACAGTCTGAAAAATCATTGTTCTAGAATATTCAATGACAAGAATTCACTTATTTGTGCAGATTTTTCGAGAAACGTGGACTTGTATTTCTCTACTTGGTTTCCTTTTGCTTTTAAACTCTGCAAGCATTTTTAGTTATTTAAGGAAGAGACATAAAAGTACCCCTCTGATACAATTTTAACACACCACCTGGAGACACTTTTTGCTCTGCAGTGGCCTCGGGTGTTTCCCACTTGTCTTTGGTGAGCTCCCCACCTGTCCCCTCCCTCCCTGCCAGGGGCAGTCCTAGGATTTGTCGTGATTGTGTCAGAAACGGACATGTGACTCAAACTGGCATCCTGGGAACTTTGGTTAGAGCTATTGGGGAAGTATCTTCTTTTCCCTGGAATGATTCACTGGAAGGAAGACAGAACCCTGGAGCTGTGGGGGAGTTTTGGCATCCAGGTGGAGAGAGCTTGCTTGAGAATGATGCCCTCATCTGGGAAAGCTGAGCTGAGATTTGCCGATAGTCTCCACCACATTTAGGACCCCTAGATCCAGCACATTTGTTGGATTTTTGTTACATTAAAGTCTGTTTTATGGTGTATGCCTAATTACATCTGCTACATTAGACTCCCAATAATGCATTCTTTTCTTGAAATAGTGGTAAAATATTTTTGAATATTTACAGAGGCTTTTTTGTAATATAAATTACCTGAAGAAAACAAAATTAGTCTTCAGTTGTTATGTTCATTTCTGAAGTACCTTTGAGCAAACAGCCAGCCAGCTGACACACAGTGGCATCATCCACGCCCGCAGGGCCAAGAGGGGACATGCGCTGGCTTAGCCAGGACAGCATCAGAGGCACAGTCCTTGTTCACTACCTAGTTATTTGTGTGATTTGAACCTTATTTTTCCCTTATGGAATGAGGATGGTATCATCTGCCTCACAGGGCAAAGGTATACATAAGGTTACCGATGATGACCGGTGACCCCGAATAAATGCTGGGTGAATTTCGTTTTTCTCTTGGCCTTTCTGGACTTCTCTTCCTGCGTATTAAAAAAGATCTGTGTGATCTTTCATGAATGGTGACAAATGTGCCACACTGATGCAATGTGTTAATAGGGTGCTATATAGGAAACTGTATTTTATGCGTGATTTTTCTGTAAATCTACAACTTCTCTAATAAAACAAATGGAGACGGGAGAGATGTTTTCCAGTTCTTAGAGATGTCATGAAAACCCTGTTACAAAGGGAACAAGGAAACTGTGCTAAGTGCTGGGAAACCTAAATGATAGGCCTAAAGATAATAAAAAGTGTAGTTTAGACCCATCAGTTGGATCATGCCTTGACCTGCAGGCTCACTTGGAACAGTGTAAAATGTGAAATGCAAATAGAGTACACTGAAAGTGGCAATGTTTTGGTCCCCGTGTTTACTCACACCAGTCACTACGTGTGATGTCTTCATTTTATCATTTCCCAACACCTGATTTCCAGGAAAGGCTGCCTCTTCTCTTTTCCACTGCACCTTCCCTGCTGCCTCCTCTTCTGACACCTGACCTTCTACTTTGGGTTTTAAAGCTAGTAAGTCAATTGAAATGGCATGGTTTCAGTGAGAGAATTTCATAGAAATATTTAATATTGCCAAGTTTTCAGCCCTAGATTCTCTAACTTCAAAGGAAGTTTTTTGCTCCACTGACAAATCACTTTTAAAATTATTAAGCCACATTAATAATTTAGTGGCTCAGGCCTGCATGATAATGCGATGTTTAGTGGTTGATTTTATGCTGCTGCTAGTGGGTTCTGTCACACCAACTATGATTTGCTACTACAAGGGAAGAACGTGCACCCTTTTTTGCATCTACAAAGTTCACCATCATAATCACAAGTCCTGCCCCTAGAAGAAACTTCAGAATATCTGCTAACTTGTTGCATGGTTCCTCCCAGCAATAGCAGGACTTGAGAGCTTAGCTACCTGGGTTCAAATCCCAGCTGTGCCACTTGTCAACTACGTGATTTTGGGCAAATAATCTTTGGTCTTAAATTTCCCTCTCTGTAAAAAAGGGATTATAATAGCACCTCCCTAATAATTCTATTATGGAGATGAAATCAGTTCATCCCTGGATGTCATGTCCGATGTAGGGGGCAGGATGCAATGGTTTCACTTGCAGAGTTGACTTAGAGAGAGAAAGGCCACATCTGAGCAATGTGGCATACCTATAGGTAGGCTAAGATTCTCTGCTACATATATATAAGCTTCACAAGAGCAAACCTCAAGATCAAGGACTTGGCCTATTGATTTGGATGTCCCTAATGTTTGGCACAGCATCCGGGGTTGCCCTGGTGGTAAACTTTAATAGTTCCATAAATTTTCTCCCAACCCTCAAGGGACTTTGCCAATACTTTTTGATAATTTGCTTAATATATGCTGGGATGTATCCAGGCATTACATTAAACTATACAGGATTAAAGGCTCTCATTCTTATTCTGGGCTCTCTGTGTTTGGATTATTTAAATGATCTTTCCAGACAGGTTGAGTTAGATTATGTGCTACAGAAAATTTAGGTTCTGGACATGTTAAACTTTCTTCCTTTGGTCTCAAAGAGTAGGTGAAGTTCTAAAATGAAGGCAATGTCTTCCCTACCCCTGTATTCTGAATTACCTTAATCTCGACCCTATCAGCTTCATTCTTATCTCTAAATACCAGGTTATACATATTTAAACAGCTCCTCAAATCCAGAAATAACAATTACCACTCCGGACTAAACGTGACTGCTATAAGAGCTTACAATCTAGGCCCCAGTTTTCTTATAAGTATTTTTTTTATTAATTTTTAATTTTAAAAAAAATACCAAAAAACACCAAACAAACACAAACATTTGTAACTTTTGATCATTCCATTCTACATATATAATCAGTAATTCACAATATCATCACATAGTTGTATATTCATAATCATTTCTTGGAACATTTGCACCTATTCAGAAAAAGAAATAAAAAGAAAACAGAAGAAAATTCATACATATCGTACCCCCTCCCTGCTACATATATGTAAGCTTCACAAGAGCAAACCTCAAGATCAAGGACTTGGCCTCCCCCTCACCGATCACCAGCATTTCAATCTAAATTTATTTTAACATTTGTTCCCCCTATTAGTCATCTTTATTCCATATGTTTTACTCGTCTGTTGATAAGGTAGATAAAATGTGTATCAGACACAAGGCTTTCACAATCACACAGTCACAATTTGAAAGCTATATCATTATACAATCATCTTCAAGAAACATGACTACTGGAACACAGCTCCACATTTTCAGGCAATTCCCTCCAGTCTCTCCACCACATCTTGACTAACAAGGTGATATCTATTTAATGCATAAGAATAACCTCCAGGATGACCTCTTGACTCTGGAATCTCTCAGCCATTGACACTTTATTATGTCTCATTTCACTCTTCCCCCTTTTGTTCGAGAAGGTTTTCTCAATCCCCTGATGCTGAGTCTCAACTCATTCTAGGGGTTTTCTCAATCCCTTGATGCTGAGTCTCAGCTTATTCCAGGATTTCTGTCCCACGTTGCCAGGAAGGTCCACACCCCTGGGAGTCATGTCCCATGTAGACGGGGGAGGGTGGTGAGTTTCCTTGTGTTGGCTGGAGAGAGAGGCCACATCTGAGTAACAAAAGAGGTTCTCTTGGGGGTGACTCTTAGGCCTAATTTTAAGTAGGCTTGACCTATCCTTTGTGGGGTTAAGTTTCAGATGAACAAACCCCAAGATTGGGGGCTCAGCCTATAGCTTTGGTTGTCGGCACTGCTTGTGAGAATATCAAGAATTCAACTTCGGGAAGTTGAATTTTCCCCCTTTCTCACCATTCCCCAAAGGGGACTTTGCAAATACTTTTTTATTCACTGTTCAAATCACTCTGGGATTTATCGGGGCATCACTCTGGACAAACCAACAAAATCTTATGTCCTACTCAAGGTTCCATGTACTTATGGTGTTCAATTAAGCTGTTTATATAGGTTATATTAGGAAATGCATTAGTCAAAATATAAATTTATTTGAGAAAACTCAAATAAATATTTTTGAGTTTTCTTGTAAGTATTTTTTAAATGATATCATACAATATTTGCTCTTTTGTTTCTGTCTTATTTTGCCTCATCAAATGTCCCACAGGTTCATTCACATTGTTGCATGTCTCACTACTTCGTTCCTCTTTTGTAGCAGCACCATGTTCGATCATATGTTTACACCATTGTCTGCCAATCTGCTTCTCAGTTAATGTATCTTTCAGCCACCTCTCTCTACTGGGCCTCATGTATAATGCCCAAAGTCAGCAGTCCATCAACATTCTCAATTTCAGATAATTTCATTGTTCCCAAGAGAAGGATAGCCAATAAACACACCTTCACCAAATAGAAAATACAAAACTTCCCCTAACTCTTGTCCCTTCCCCCATTATGTACCCCTGGTGTTGCTGCAGAATTATTGATGTTTACCTGTTAAACATATCCTATAGCATGTGTCATGGTCAGGTTCATGTATCAACTTGGCCAGGTGTTGGTGCCCATTTGTCTGGTTGGGCAAGTGCTGGCCTATCTGTTGCTATGAGGACATTTCATAGAATTAAATCATGATCACATCAGTTCATTCACAGCTGATTGCATTTGTAATCAGCCAAGAGGAGTGTCTTCTGCAATGAGTGATGTTCTATCTAATCACTGGGAGGCTTTTAAGGAGGATTCAGAAGAGATAGTCTCTCTTCCTGCTTCGGCCAGCAAGCCTCTCCTGTGGAGTTCATCCGAACCCTTCATTGGAGTTGTCAGCTTCACAGCCTGCCCTATGGATTTTGGACTCTACATTCCCATGGTTATGTGAGACACTTTTTAAAATTTTATATCTACAGATATTTCCTGCCGATTCTGTTTCTCTAGAGAACCCTAGCTAATACATGCAATAGAATTCCCCCCCTGCCATGCCCCAAATTATACACTCTTTGTACAAGAGTCATACCTTAGCAGTAGTTCATACAACAAATAATTTATATTTATAGTGTTAATTGGTGGGACACATGAGTCTATACTATAGTCATAAAAATAGAATCATACAGTATCTATCCTTTTGTGTCTGGCTTATTTCACTCAGCATTATGTCCTCAAGGCTCTTCTATCTTGTCATGTGCTTCAGGATGTCATTTCATCTTATTTTGCTACATAATATTCCATTGTATGTATATACCACATTTTGTTAATCCTCTTGTCTGTTGATGGGCACCTGGATTGTTTCCATCTTTTGGCGATTGTGAATAGTGCTGCTATGAACATTGGTGTGCAAATCTGTTTGTGTCACTGCTTTTAGCTCTTCTGGGTATATACTGAGTAGTGGTATTGCTGGGTCATGGGGCAAACGATATTTAGTTTTCTGAGGAACCACCAGACTGTCTTCCTTAGTGGCTGTACCATTATACATTCTCACCATCAGTGCCTACATGTCCCAATTTCTCCACATCCTCTCCAACATTTGTAGTTTCCTGTTTGTTTAATAGCAGTCATTCTTATACATGTGAGGTGGTATCTCATTGTAGTCTTGTTCTGCATTTCCCTTATAGCTAACGAGAATGAACATCTCTTCATGTGCTTTTTAGTCATCTGTAATTGCTCTTCAGAAAAATGTCTATCCATATCTTTAGCCCACCTTATAATTGTTATTTTGCTGTTGAGCTTTATGATTTCCTTATGCATACAGGATATAAAACCTTTGCCTGATATGTGATTTCCAAATATTTTCTCCCATTGAGTTGGCTGCCTCTTCACCTTTTCGACAAAGTCTTTAGACGTACAGAAGCATTTGATTTTAAGGAGTTCCCATTTATCTATTTTGTCTTTTGTTGTTAAAGTTTAGGAAGCTACCTTTTATTATTAGGTCTTGAAGATGGTTTTAAGAGCTTTATGGTACTGGTTCTTATATTTAGGTGTCTGATCCAATTTGAGTTAATTTTTGTATAGGTGTAAGGTAAGGGTTCTCTTTCATTCTTCTGGCTATTAATATCAAGTTTTCCCTTGCCCATTTATTGAAATGACTATTTTGTCCCAGTTCAGTGGATTTGAGGGCCTTGTTGAAGATCAGTTTAGCATAGACTTGGTGGTCTATTTCTGTGCTCTTGCTTTGATTCCATTGGTCAATACTCCTATCTTTGTGCCAATACCATGCTGTTTTGACCACTATGGCTTTACAATAAGTTTTAAAATCGGAGAATGTTAATCTTCCCACTTCATTCTTCTTTTTTAGGATGATTTTAGCTATTTGGGGTCTCTTTCCCTTCTAGGTGAATTTGGTAACTAGGTTTTCCAAGTTGTCAAAGTAGGTTGTTAGAATTTTGATTGGTACTGCACTGAATCTGTAGATCAATTTGGGTAGAATTGAATCTTAATTACATTTAACTTTCCTATCCATGAGCATAGAATGTCTTTCCACCTATTTAGAGCTTTGATTTCTTTTAACAATGTTATGTAGTTCTCTGTGTACAAGACTTTTACATCCCTAGTTAAGTTCATTCCTAAATACTTGATTCTTTTAGTTATTTTGAATCAATTTTTTTCCTTAATTGATTCCTTGGTTTGGTCATTGCTTGTATATAGAAACATTACTGATTTTTGCACACTAATTTCATAACCTGCCACCTTGCTGAATTTGTTTATTAGCTCAAGTAACTTTGTTGTAGATTTCTCAGGATTTTCCAAGTATAGTATTATGTCATCTGCAAATAATGAAAATTTTACTTCTTCCTTTCCAATTTGGATGGCTTTTATTTCTTTGTCCTGCCTGATTGCTCTTGCTAGAACTTCTAGTACAATGTTGAATAATAGTGGTGACAGAAGTTATCCTTGTTTCATTCCTGATCTTAGGGGGATAGCTTTCAGCTTCTCACCATTCAGTACAATTCTGGCTATGGGTTTTTCACATATGCCTTTTATAATGTTGAGGAAGTTACCTTTGATTCCTACCTTTTGAAGTGTTTTTATCAGAAAAGGATATTTAATTTTGTTGAATGTTTTTTCAGCATCAATCGAGCTGATCAAATGATTTTTCCCTTTCGATTTGTTAATGTGCTGTGTTACATTAACTGATTTTCTTGTGTTGGACCATCCTTGCATTCCTGGTGTAAACCCCACTTGGTCATGGTGTATAATTCTTTCAAATTTGCTAATATTTTTTTGGAATTTTTGCATCTATGTTTATCAGGGAGATTGATCTGTAGTTTTCCTTTCTTGTAGCATCTTTACCTGGTTTTTATATTAAAGTGATGTTAGCTTCATAAAATGAGTTAGTGTTCCTTTTTCATGAATTTTTTGGAAAAGTTTGAGCAGGATTGGTGTTAGTTCTTTTTGGAATGTTTGATAAAATTCCCTCATGAAGGCATCTGGCCCTAGGCTTTTTTTTGTAGGAAGATTTTTTATGACTCTTTGATTCTCTTGTGATTGGTTTGTTGAGATCTTCTATTTCTTCTTGAGTCAGTGTGGCTTGTTTGTGTGTTTCCAGGAATTTGTCCATTTCATGTAAGTTGTCTAGTTTGCTGGTGTGTAGTTTTTCATAGTATCCTCTTATGATTTTTTTAAAAAATTTCTCCAGGGTCTGTGATAATGACTCCCCTTTCATCACTGATTTTGTTTATTTGCATCCTCTCTCTCTCTCTCTCTTTTTTGTCAGCCTTGCTAGTGGCCCATCGATATTACTGATTTTGTCAAAGAACCAACTTTTGGTTTTATTGATTTTTTCTATTCTTCTTTTGTTCACCCATTCTTTTAACTCTACTTTAATCATTGTTATTTCTCTTCTTCTATTTGCTTTGGGATTAGTTTGCTGTTCTTTCTCAATTTCCTCCAGGTGAGCAGTTAAGTCTTCAATTTTTGCTCATTCTTCTTCTTCTTTTTTTGGCATGGGCAGGCTCCAGGAATTGAACCCAGTCTTTGGCATGGCAGGCGAGAATTCTGCCACTGAGTCACCATTGCACCACTCTTATTCTTCTTTCTTAATATAGGTATTTAGGGCAATAAATTTCCCTCTCAACACAGCCTTTGCCACATCCCACAAGTTCTGATATGTTGTATTCTTATTTTCATTCTTCTATAGATAGCTACTGATTTCCCTTGCAATTTCTTTTTTGACCCATTGGTTGTTTAAGAGTGTGTTATTTAATCTCCATATATTTGTGAAAGATCTTATTCTTTGGTGATTATTAATTTCCAGCTTCACTCCACTGTGATCAGAGAACATGCTTTGAATAATTTGTTTTTTTTTAAATTTATAAAGACCTGTTTTGTGTTTCAGCATATGAACTATCCTGGAGAATGTTCCATGAGCATTAGAGAAGAATGTATAATCTGGTGTTTTGGGGTGTAATGACTTATATATGTCTGTTAGGTCTAATTCATTTATCAAATTGTTTAAGTTCTCTATTTCTTTGTTGATCCTCTGGTTACTCTGTCTATAGAGGAGAGTAGTGTATTGAAGTCTCCTACTATTATTGTTGAAACGTCTATTGCTCCCTTCAGTTTTGCCAATGTCTGTCTCATGTACTTTGGAGCCCCTTGATTGGGAGCATAAACATTTATGATTGTTATATCTTCTTGGTGAATTGACCCTTTAATTAGTATATAGTGTCCTTCTTTGTGTCTTATGATGTCTTTATATTTGAAATCTATTTTGTCTGATATTAGTATAGCTACTCCTGCTTTTTTTTTTATTACAGCTTGCATGGAACATCTTTTTACATCCTTTCACTTTCAATCTATTTGTATCCTTGTGTCTAAGATAGTCTCTTGTAAGCAGCATATAGCTGGATTGTGTTTCTTAATCCATTTTGCCAGTCTGTACCTTTTAATTGGTAGGTTTAGTCTGTTAACATTTAAAGTTATTACTGTAAAGGCATTTCTTGAATCCACCATCTTATCCTTTTGATTTTATTTGTCAGATCCATATGTTCTTTTCTCTCTTTCTTTCTTTTTTTTTTTTTTATCCTTTAGGTTACCCTTACTGGTACTCTTCATTGTGACCTCCTCCAGACTTCCCTTTCCTGTCTTTCTTTTTCTCAGCTGGCAGAACTCCCTTTAGTAGTTCTTGCAGGGCTGGTCTCTTGTTGACATTTTCTCTCAGCCTTTGTTTGTCTGTGAAAATTTTAATCTCTCCCTCAGTTTAGAAGGACAATTTGGCTGGGTACAGAATTCTTGGCTGGAAGTCTTTCTCTTTCAGGATCTTAAGTATATCATACTACTGCCTTCTCACCACCATAGTGCCAGTTGAGTAGTCTGAATTCAGTCTTATGTGGTTTCCCTTGTATGTAGATTTCTTTTCTCTTGCTGCTTTCAGGATTTTCTGTGTCTCCTCAACATCTGACAGACTGATTAGTATGTGTCTTGGGGTAGGCTATTTGGGTTTACTCTATTTGGAGTTCGTTGGGCTTCTTTGATTTGCGTATTTGTCTTTTATAAAGGTTGGGAAGTTTTCCCCATTATATCCTCCACTAATCTTCCTAGCCCTTTACTCTTCTTCTTGCACATGGATGATCCTTATATTTGCGCACTCTGTTTTGTTCATCATTTCCCTGAGATCCGATTCAAAATATTCCACCTTTTTTTGTCATTGGTTCTTTTGGGTGTTCAAAATCAGTTGTCCTGCCCTTTAGTTTGCTTATTCTTTCTTCTGCCTCTTCAAATCTGCTGCCATGTGTCGCTAGTATTTTTTTATTTGGTTTACAGCATCTTTAATCTCTGTAATATCTGCTATTTTTCTATGTATTCTTTCAAATTCCTAGTTATACTCTTCTAGTGTCTTCTTGATCTCTTTTATGTCATTAGCCATCCCACTGATTTTATTTAGTAAAGTTATTTGAACATCTTTGATTAGTTGTTCCAAAGTCTGTGTCTCCTCTGGTGTTTTAATGTGGTCATTGGACTGGGCTGTATCTGTCTACATCTTCATATGGTTAGTGATCTTCTGTTGTCTTTGCAGCATTTAAATATCTTGATAGGGGTACTTTGGATGTTGATTCCTTCAGTAACCTAAAGCTTTGTATTTGTGGGACGAGTGTGGAGCAGGATGCAGGGCACTAGGAGGGGCACAACAGGGGAGTGACAGGTTGTGGTGCACATATATGCACAGGTAGGTTACACTACACTGGTACTTCCTTGTCCCCATCTCCCTGTCTGTGTACTCCTATGGCTCCAGGCCTCCATCTGGAAATGGACACTCTAGGCTGTTCGCACTAGCTGTCTGGTCTCCAGTTCTCTGCCTCTCAATTCTTCTGCTTTTTCAACCAGGGCATCCCTATGTGGTGTAGAAGACCCTCCTATGTCACTTATACCCTGAAATCTCTCTCCTTATCTTTTTTCTGTCCCTTCTCTAACTGCTCTTTGTAGCAGGGGTGAATTCAACTTATCCTATCCCACCATCTTCTCAGAAATCCGCTCCCTTGTTTATTGTGGGAATGTATGTCTGTTACTTATGAGCTCAGAAACATTAGCGTTATGATTTTATGTTGAAAAAAATACCACCTCCCAAGCCAATGAATTTAACATTTCACACTATGGCTAAAATGGTCAACTTTTCCTGGGAGTGTGTTGATGATAACTTAAAAGTCCTATCTTCCTGTCTCATTGCAGGAGAGCAGCTTGGTGGCAGACCATGCCCCAAGATAATGCGTACAAAGCAGAGGGGGCCTGGAGTCCTTTTGCCAAAATGGTAGGTGAGTTTCTAAGTCACCAGATATCAGGGTTGGCAACTCAATACCTCAAAAAACTGTAGGTCTCTTAAAAACTCCCGCATTCAGAACGTCCTGTTGAAATTCATCATCTAGTGTGAAAATCCCATTTAGACTGTTGGCTGGCTACATGTCCATCTCAGTAGAAAGATGTTAGCTAAGGTTTCAAAAGAACAAGATAAAACTTTTTATGAAAAGTGGATAGTGGTTCTCTACGTCCACATGCAGAGAGATACTTCTACTGAGATAATGAGTTTGTGTTCATTGTTTAGGCAGAAGTCAGACTTTGGATGCTTTTTTTTTGTTTCCTTATTTTTTTTTATTTTTTATTTTTTTTACATGGGCGGGCACCAGAAACTGAACTCAGGTCTCCCACATGGCAGGGAGAACTCTGAGCCACCATTGCCTGCCCCTTTGGATGCTTTTATACGGAGGTTTGTCTTCAGCAGGTATAAAGTGTTTCCATGAGATCTGAATGGGCTGGAGATGAAAACCTGAATAAAAGAGGGCATGCAGCTTTGTGCAGACAGAAGGGAGGCTACAAGGGTTTCTGGATTAGGGAGAAACAATTATTAAACACCATCCTGAAATAATGGGAAAACATTAATAGGTATGTTATTAGCTTATTAATTTAGTCAGCCCCATTAAGAAAGACCAGGTGGGTAGAACTACTTGTTTTTTTATGTTCCAAAATGTGTTCTTGAGTATCCGTAGAGAGCGGGGTCATTATTTTATGTTCCATGTTTCCCATTCAGAAAGCATGTGGCAGTGGCCCCTACCTAGGCGAGCCCAGCTCAGCTCTGTCCTTGCCTGAGCCCACTCTGCCCAGGGTAAGAGGTGGGGGATGATTTCTAGGCACCTATTGTGTGGCTGTCTTGTGATCATGGATGGCTTCTGTTACCAAATGTGTTTACCCAGTCCATTCCACAACCTGCGTCCATTTCTGGATGGGCTTTCCAGGTCCCCCTTGGGTCTAGAGCTATGCCAAGTATGGTCCAAAGACCCAGGTCAGAAAGTAAGAGTAAGTACTTAGAAATGTTCATGGCAATTTGACAGTGCAGAGACACCTGAGAACCCGATTTTGTATTTTGTGTAAATACCTGTCAGAAATGGCTTGGGGGAAAAACAGTCCACCTCTTCAGCACTGACTTACTGACTGCCTGGAAGCGTGAGCCACCTGGTAGTACAGGGCAGTACTCAAATATTGGCCATAGGGCTTTCTAGAAGGATGTACTTGGACAAGCGCTTTACCTTTCTGATCCCGTGTCCTTATGAGGATGATGATCATGAACAGTGACAGCAACAAACACGTGGACTATTCTCATTGTGCAGGCATTGCTCTCAGCACTATTATTAACCCACCTAATTCAATAACTGTCTGTAATGGATATTACTCCCATGCCTATCTTATAATTGAGGGGCCAAAGCACAGGGAAGTAGAAGAACTTGGGCTAGGTTACATAGCCAGTGAGTGGCACTGCTGGACTTCATACCCTGGCAAGCCTACCCTGCCTCTGTACTGACTGGCTTGGCCATCCTGCATCCTGGTACTGTCACATTGATCTAAGGAGCTAATGTACCCATGATCCCCCACAGTAGATGCCTGGCTGGACTCCATGGCTGCTAGCCATACTCTACTGCCATCATCCTCACCAGCTAGGCTCTGAGCAGCATACACTTTCTGGGTCCTGCCCCAGAGCAAACGGATGGCTTGCAGCCATTACGATACTGTCAACAGAGGCTTGCCTGGCGCCACCTGGAAGCTCCTGGTACCTATCCCCTACCCTCCCCAACCAGGATGGGACCACTAAGCTGATAGGAATCATGGGCCCTCTGCCACAGTCCATTGGACACCCAGCTCAGAATGCAGGCTATACTCTGGGCCCAGCCCACTGCTGTGTTGGCTTCTACTACCAAACCACAGGGCCCTCCTGGTTTCATGCCTCTGAGGCTGGCTTCTGTGATGTAGGGTTTGCATGTTCTAGGGAATAGAAGGCAGGGTCAGGAAAAGATCAAGCCTTAGTTTTCTTATCTGTGAAGTGAACTGGTTAAACTAATTTAGTGGCTTTTCAACTTTCTTAATCAGAACTTTAAAAAAATAACACAAACCCAGGTAATATCCTGTGCAGGATTCCAATATATGTAAAGCAGAGCTTCCTTCTGTGATGAAAGTGCAGGCAGTGGGGGAGGGCCTAGTCTCTTTCCTGCCTTGATCACAGTGCCCCCACCCACTTGGGATCCCACCTTTGGGGAATGTGTGGCTCTGAAGGGACAGTTTGGACAACTATTTTAAAATAGCTTTCAGAAAAAATATTCAACTCTTCTAAACTGTAAGATGAAGAGGATGGTGACAAACTGACAGCCTCATGTGGAAGAAAATAGGGTTTTAATTGCCTATGGAAACCCGATTACTGAGTTGAAGGCCACAGAGCATAGAGCAGAAAAGCTGAGCTCTGACCCAAACCAGCTGTGTGACCTGGAAGGTATGGGAATTGAAGGCACTGAATGAAACCACCTTCTGGGATTTCTTTCAAGTGAAATACTTATGCACTTTTGTATGGTTTTATGAGTTGTCTTCTTTGGAAACTTCTGAGATGAAAGAGATCCCCAACCACCATGGAACCATGGGGAAAGGGAGAGGGGATGGCAGGTGGTCTGGTCCCACTGGGATAATAAGCAGCGAGGCAGCTGGACTTGGTGCTGGAGAGGGAGGACAAGCCTGGTGAAGCCAGGCCTGAAGGCTGCAGAGCAAACGGGGTCAAGATGACTGTGTCTGGGGAGTGAGTGGTCTCTGCTGGGGGCTGCGTGGTACCCCAGCTTCAAAGATAAATCCCAGGAACATGCCGCCCAGTAACTCCCAGGAGATGAACTCAGAGAGCTAAGAGAGGGTGTGGGAGAAAAAGCAAATGACCAAATTCTTCCTCTGAAAAGTTTCAGCTGAATGACGAGCACCTTTTCCAATGGAGAGTGAAAGCACAAAACACAAACATAGTCAAGGTTAAGTTCAGAATAGCTGGCACATCACCATGAGATTCTGTATCACCAAGAGGATAATTTATATCTTTAGTTGTTGACATTGTGAAGTTTAATAGCTTTTATTCCAAAGTATATAAAAGTGAATTAAGACAATATTTTATTTTTTTTAGTGAGAATGCTAACAACGACCATTAAAAGTCTAACCAATATCCACGTTCACAAAAATGGCCTTTGCAAAGAGTTTCTTAGGGGTACAGAGCAGACTTTGAGGGAAGTGAATATCCAGTATAAGCAACAAGAAAATCCAGCGTTTCAGGCTCAAGATCTTACACTTAAATTTCACAGTGTTTTACAAGTCTCAGGAGGGAACCCACATGTTTCCATGTGTATCTGGTGCTTTGATATAAGGAATATTCCAAATCCATGGCCGATCTAGGGGGAAAAAAAGCCCATTACCTATACATAATATTAATATGACCTGGATCACAGAAAATTCACTCACCTGATGGAGTAAAAACAACTGTGATGAACCTTTCCTGAGCCAACCCTGGGAGATATCCCCTTAAGACAATGTTTTTTAGTGCAGGGCTTAGTGAATGTGGGGAAGCTGGTTAGGAGAAATCTAGGCAAATCCTAGCACAGCTACTTATTAGCTATTAACTTAGCAAGGCACTTGACTTCTCTGAGCCTGTTTCGTTTTCTGTACTCACTTTGAGGGGCTATTATGGGATTAACTGGGATAACCCCCTGTAGCATGCAACATGATGTCTGACACACAGAAAGAGCCTAACAAAGGGTAGCTATCTTTTTCTTTCAAAAAACTGGAAAAAGCAACAGTTATCAGTTATGACAAGTGAGGTCCATGTTTCAGCTCTCAGCTGGTTATCCATAACCAAGAGGCACAGTCATGTCCATGAACTACTTTTGTTCTGTTATTTAAGGGTGATGATTGATGAGATAAGATGGTCACTGTCTATAAAGTACTGCAGAAAAATGCTGAGCAAAGCAATCTGCCTTGGTGTTCCATGCAATGGAAAGAATACTGAAAAACTACGTTCAAATCCACCTCCATCCCTCTCTGCACGATAGGGAAGGCATTTGGATTCTGGCTTCAGGTTCCTCCTCTGTGAAATGGGGATGACATTAGCCACCTCCTAGGGTAATTGAAAAGAATGAGTATGTAAAAATTCCTAGCATGTTGTAGGTGCTAAATAAATGTGAATTTGTCTTCCTTTTAACTGCTGTTAACAAAACTGAAAAAATTGAAATCACTCTCACTGTACATCATTGCTGCTATTACTGTCAAGCCATTTCAAAAGGATCATAATAATAGTGTAGAATGTAAATATACATGTATTGCAAAGATTAAAAATAAATCCTCATATTATTGTCCTGATAAATTAAAAGACAGAAGAGCTCTGAGTGTTCATTGTAAACTGCCACTAAATGGGTCTGCCAAGATGGAGCACCAAGGTAAAACTGTGTGTCAGTGCTGCAAAGAACCTTTGGGGGAGGCTCTCTCTCCCTTTCCTGAACGAAGGGAGATGATAGCTCAGAGGACAGCCTGGAAAATAATGGTATCTGCAGCTCCATCCTCAGCAACTTCATGGTTTGTGTTGAATAAGCCCAGCAATCACGCAAATAGCAGCACCCAGAGTAGACTGGGTAAAAATGGCAACAAGTTATTAGAACTGAGTTCTCTCGTCTTTGACCTTGAGATGGGTTGAAAACATTTTTCATTAACTAAACAAGCTTCTTAGGGAGACACCTGGGCCTGTTTCCCATGGCTGTCTCATAAAGGTTGAGGGACTAAAGGGGCTGAGTGCAATAAAACGATGTTGAGACTGGAAGCACCATGGCTTGGGCCTGGACTTCTCCATTATCTATCTATCTTTTCCTGTAAACTCCTCTTTGGCAATATCAGCTCTGCTTCATTTCCATGTCAGAGGATACCCAGATTATTGCTGGAGGTGTAGCTGTTAGAGATTTGTGAATCAAACATTTACCTATCAGCCAGGAATGGTAACATTACCTATAGCATTTATACTCCCCTCCCCTCCCTCAGAATTAGGCAATAATGAGTGAGCAAGTTCCTGGCAATGACCTTATTGGAAATACCCCTGAAACTCTGCTTTATAAATGAGCAGAATATTTGTACCCATGGGCTGATTGGTCCCCATGATGGCTGAAATATCCACCACCACCTTGAGGGGAAAGCTAGAAACATGGCCAAAAAGAAGGCAGCTGTGATCCTGTTATCTTTTTACCTGTGTCTATTGGATTTAGCATTAACATTCACTGGGTTAGATGATAGCCTGTTTTAAGCAATCCTCCTAAGTTGTCCTGTGAGAGAACTGCTTGCCTCATACTATATTAACCATGCGTTCAAAATATCTCTTGGGACAAACCAGAAAAAGCTGAGGTCTTCACAGAGCCTATAGTCCCAGAGGGAATGACATTTGAATTCTGAATATGACCATGTCTGTGCAGCCTATTAAGATGAATTATTCCAGGACCCACAACCCTAAGAGAGCTGGTTTTAGTAGGTCTGGGATGGGGCCTGAAAATGTGCATTTTTATCATGTTCCAAAGATGATCTTGAAGCAGTCAGAGTTTGTGCTTCAAGCTTACAGGGGACAGGAAAATGTCTTTTTTCCTGGAATATAATAGATGGATTTAGAACAGGACAGTGGAATAATCAGATTTGCAAGGTAGTTGTGTGAGGAAGGCTTTGAGTGGAATGAGACCAAATGTGCAGAGAGGAACAAAGAGAAGGCCAGTCTGGATACACGGAGGCCCAAGTTAAATCCATGGTAAGAACGCTGGGAATGAGGGGACGGCTGTTGGCTTCATCTCTTTATATACCTCCATCTCATCTCCTCTTGTGGTCAGGCATGCACATCTCATGCATAGCTGAGCCCTCCATGGAGAGGCAGGAAAGTATGATATCAGGGTGAGGGTTGGGTTCAGACAGCCTGTGGGACCTGGACCAAGGAGCTGAGTGTAAAATGGGGATTATGCTAATAACGCAGGATGAAATGAGTTAATTCATGTCAAGTGCTCCCAACAGTTCCTGGCACATAACTGCTTAATGAATGCTAATTTTTAATTATTATTACTACCTCACAGAAGGTAAGAAATGTCTCATCTTACATGCTATGTAGGTCTTAACACTTTTTTTTCAATTTATTTTTTAACAATTGGTCAACCCCCAGTAAAGAAACCTGGAGTTATCAAAGTAAACAAGAGTAATTTATCAGACTCCCTTGAAATAAATCAGTACATGGTTTTTAGGGATTTGAACTGCTGGAACAGTAGGGAAAGAATCAACAAGTCTTTAACTCAAAGTCATTTCTTAAGAGGGCAGGAGGAAAGCACTTATAACCTGGCTAAATAGAGCAAGGTTTTCTGGGGATGTGTGCATATCCAGATAGACAAACCAATAAGCAGAACTGATTGCCATTTTACTTTAGTCTATTCTGAAATCAAGGAACGTACAATAGAGCTTGAAACATGAAGGAAATCTCAAGAGATTTTTACTCTGGGTTACCAACCTAGTAGAAATGTGATCATTTGTAATTGCAATATCAGTGTTATCTGAAGTACATTAATACCTTCTCTGAAGAACTGCACATATTAACTTGTGACTATAAACAGAAGAATAGAACAATCTAACTAGTGGGAGGAGAAAGAATTTAAATTGTTGAAACCAAGTACTTATTTATTTCAAGGGAATCTGATAAATTATTCTTGCATACTTTGATAATTCTAGATTTCTTTAAGCTTCCTGATTACAAACTAATTTAAAAAGTTAAACTGGTAGTTTATTTCCAGCCTTTTGGTTGAGCTATTTTATTAAAAGAGATAATCAAAATCTGTCTAAAAAACCTTTTTGGCTGCCTCACTAAAATATCCTCATTTCTAAAGATCTTTTAGAAACAATACCTCAAAAACGAAACAACACAAAACAAAACATAATGTCAACAACTATTTAAAATGACCTACCTCGTTTTGCATGTTATCTGGGTAAGATCATTGAATCAACGTTCTGTTCTTACAAAAAAACCTTAAGAATCAATTATTCTGACAGGTTTAAACTGAAGTTTATTCCTATACTATTTGCGTACAAGGAACTATTTTAAATTAATCAGAAAGTAGGAGGAATGGTAAACCATTTAGGAACCAATGGTTTTATAGCACTTTGGAGGATTACTTACTCTCTATATACGTACTAAATCTGTATCATGCATATCTCATGTGCCAAGCAGCTTTTAAGGACCTCCTACTGAGCAATTACATTTGAAGTTTATAAGCTTAGTTCTAGATACTGGAATTTTTCATAAGATTTCATACAACCTGGTAGACATTACCTTTAAAGTTAACATGACCAGACAGTGTGTGCCTCCTGATAAAATGCACTGAGAGGAACAAAACATCTCTTCTGTTGTATTCCTGACAGAAGTGCAGAACCTGAATCTAATCATGAAGAGATAGGAGACAAACCCAAAGGAGAATGACCCTTGCGGTTTACAAAATAACTGGCCTGTGCTCTGCCATTTCATGCCAATGTCATGAAACACAAACAAAAAATTGTGAAACCATTCCAAATTAAGAGACTAAAGAGACATGATAACCAAAGGCAATATGTTTCTAGACTTTCTTTCAGTATAAAGGACATCAACTGATGAAATCTGAATAAGTTCTATAGATAACAGTACTGAATCAATGTTAATTTCTTGATTTTGACAATTATACTACCGCCATGTAAGACAATGTCTTTATTTTTAGGAAAAGACACCAAAGTACTTAAGGATAAAGGGAAAACACGTTTGCTACTCTCTCAAATGGATTAGAAAAAGTTAATATGAGAGAGGGAGGAGGATTAAACAAATGTGGTAAAATTGGGGAATCTTGGTGAAGGGTTTATGGGAATTTGTACTTGTCGTGAAATTTTTCTGTAATGTCAGATCAAGTGAAAATGAAAGAAAAAAAATACGATGCATATACTCTGTGTATTTTTTTTAAATACTAAAAGAATGAAAATAATCCACCCAGTTAATGAAATAGAATATAAATAATACCTTTGAAGCACTGTTTGGTCAGTTCTTCTTAGACTCGAACAAAACCCCTTATTCTTTAAGTCCAAATGAGAAAGGATTTACCTAAATATTACCTCATTTTATTCTCTCAGTAATTTAAGTATCAGAAAATGAAAAGAATATAAGGATAAAAAGGATGCCCTTGAGTATAGGCCTCAGAAGAAATTACACTCTGGTCTATGTCACCTTCTCTTCAGGGTCCATGTTCATACAGCAAGTGTGACAGACAGAACTAAGTTAGATTAAAATAGTTGGTGATTTTGCTTATAGAAGCTTTCATCTAGCCTTCTGTTGAATTATGGCTTCCATTAATAAAATGGGTTTGGTTAAATGCGACTTTTAAGAAGAAAGTGTAATGTAAGCTTGATAAGGACAAGGATTTTTGTCTGTTTGCACACTGACAATGTCCAAGCATCTAGCACGGTGTATGCACACAGGAGGCTTTCAATATTTATGTCTATGCAATGAATGAATATACAAACAATTATTACACAAAGCAAAGCAGACCTGCAGAAGTATTATTTAGCTGAGTCTGTTATCATTTTACTTCACTTGATCGTTTTCTTGGGTCTAAGTCTATGTCCTTTGGATAGCTAGTGGTCTCTTTTTATTGAATCATACTTTGTTCACAGCAGTGTATTCCTTTGCTAATTTTTTTGTATAATTTTTTTATTTAAAAAAACACTAGAAAAGATCTTATATGTGCTATGGTCATTTGAAAATTACTTTTAAAAAAGTGAAGGGCTTCTGAAACGTGCACAGTCACTCACTTTTCTAGATCTTGGAGAAAATGCTTTTTTATGTATTCCACGTGACTACCTCGAATGTTGGCTACATATGAAATAGTGACTTCTGAGTTAACTGCATTATTCTACATGCTACTGAAGCAGTGTAGAAGATAAAACAGTACCGATGAAAAATAAAATGCCCCACTTTGGTCTGTATCTTTCAAAGGAGATGCCTAAGAAATACAAGACCAAGTTAATCATTGGAAAACATTCTGCTTCCTAGCCAAATAAAAGATTTATCACTCCACAGTCTAAGAGACGTCCCAGTTGTAACATTTTAAGTTCTTGGGAATGGTTTTTCTACTGGAACTTAAGGGACCTGAGAACATATTTAAAGGCTACTCAAAGTCTTCCATTCCTGCTTTCACAGTCCTTTGGAGATTCAGACTAAAGTGAAGGAGTAGCATCACAGCCAGAGTTCTGGCTAGGAATGGGAAGTAGAAGTAGAAGGCCTGAGGCCAGGCCCCAGGAGGGTTAAAGCCCAAGGCAATCACAGTAAGTCTCACCTTTAAGAGGTTTATTCAAGAGAAGTCAGGTTTAAAAAAAAAAGGGGGGAACACAAAAATCAGAAAAAGGGAGAAAAAAGACAGGGGCAGCAGGACTCTAGAGGGAGAAGGGAGGGTTACCAAAGCTCCACCTGTGATGGTGGGCAGGGTTATGGACCAACCCTGTGAGTGCAAGCCTTAGACTTCATTTCAGCATCAGCTTGGGAAGAAGAGGGAATTAGCCCTCACTAATTGTCTATTAGGTGCCAGGAACTGGAGTAGACATTTTTAATAAGTACAAAACCAATTATGATAAAAAGTGCTAACACTTACAGACTGCCAACTCTGTGTAGACACTGTGTTAAGCACTTTACAGATCTCATTTCAGCTAATCAGTCCTTTCATTACCCCTATGAGGTAGGTATTTTTCTTTCCTCATTTTACAGAGAGAGACAGAGAAGGTACTTCACCGCCCATGGTCACTTAGAAAATTGGAGAGTTGGCACAAAAACATGGCCTGGTTCTAAAGTAGGGCATTTCTTTCCTTTTTTAAAACATTTTTATTGGTGGGGGTTGGGGTAGTCACAGATTCCTTGAAATTATGATAAAATATGTACCCTTGCTGGTGAAAAATGCATATGCATGAATACACAGCAATTCTAGAGGACCCACAGATACGTACAGAGAGAATGCCTGCATCCTTACCCTCACCACACGCTCAAACACACATGGGCTTGGAAAGAAGGGAAACAAGAATGCCTACTGAAATAATTAGAATAAGCCAATTCATAGAGTCAGAAATGAGACTACAGGTTACTAAGGGTCAGGGTGGGAGTAAGGAATGGGGAGTTAATGCTTAATTGTACCAGTTTCTGTTTGGGGTGACGGAAGAGTTTTGGTAATGGATGGTGGTGATGATAGCACAACATGGTGAATGCAATTAAAGTAAATTATGTATCAGAATGTGGTTTAAAAGGGAAATTTTAGGTTGTATATATGTACTAGAAGATGCCTGAACCTGCTATGGACATTCTTATTGACTTTCTATTGTGAGAAATACTTGGTTACTGCCCTCAAATTCACAATTAGTCAGCAGTTTTCAAAGCGTGGTTTGGGAACTTCCCTTTTAGGGGGTCTGTGGGACAACACTAGTTTTGTCATACTAAGCCTTTACTTGTGTTTTACACGTTTGTATTCTCATGGGTGTACAGTGGAGTTTTCCAGAGGCTACATGACATGTGACATCAGACAGTGCAAGAGCAACTGTCTTCTATCAAGTGGGACAGAAAAGAGATTTGCAAAAAATGTAGAACAATGCCATTTCTTTACTAATTTCTTTCTCTTCTCTACCCCTTCTTTTTTTAAAGTCAGAAAAACATGTTATCATGTAATTCTTCTCACTATTACTTTCAAACTAATTAATATTTTCAAATTTCTCAGTTTCAATTTTGAATATAGTACATATGAAGAGATATAAAACCCCACATGAATAAAAGCTCTTTGTGGCCCTCAATGATATTAAGAATGCCAAGGGGTCCTGAGACCAACCAGCCTGAGAACTGAGGCTCCAGTGATCCCAGACAGGGGTGCATATGAGTCAGGCTCCTACTGCAACTGCAGCCTCCCCGGGCTCTGTGTGTTTTCTGCTTGGTAAATACACCCATGGTTTCCCTTCATCCTGTCTCACCTTTACTTCCATAAAGTTCTGGAGGCAAATCGTATGGCACTGGGAAGGAAGCCACCAGCTCCTGGCTGCCTGTGAAGAATTTCTGTTTCACGTTGAAGCTTTCCAGGCCCTGTAGATACACAGAGGGAATCTATGATTGCACCCCACTTTCTAAAAAAAAAGTGATCACAAGAAGCATTTATATCTTCATGATTTTTTTTTGTTTTACAACAAAATTCAAGTTATTTCAGAGGTATGCTGAATGTTCATTAGGTCAGATATATCTTCAATCCCCCAAATTATTTCTTTCCTAAAAATAAGAGAGGTTCAAATTTCAGGAATTATAGCAAAGTATGTAAAAGTTTACAAAAATGATTTTCAGTAGCCTATTTCTACTAAAGACTTTTAAAGTTTGCAGGGAGTTTGAGGAACTCACTGTATAAAAATACCTCAAAATATTTTCAATGTTGCCATAGTAACAGGCTGCCTACTCTGATGCAAAAAGAAAAAGTTGTTTTCATATATGACTCTAAGTGTTCTAAAGTGTTGTAATGGGAAAATAAAAATGATAGTTCTTCAAGACCTACCAAAATGAAAGGTTTATTCTAAGAACTTCAGAATACGGAATTAATTTAAGCTCTTAAGATTCTAGATCTAGACTTATTTACAGGTGCTTAATACCTTTGAATACATTTGAATAAAACCCCAATAGATGAGTAGGGTTTGACCAGGTAAAGAGCAGAAAGAAGAATATTCCAGGTAGAGGGAACATTCTACCTGGAATGAGGTAGGATAACACCCATGGTACGTTAAGGGCCAGAGATGGCAAAGAGCTGGGGCATATTCCAGGAATTGATAAGATAATTGGCCACTTATTCATTAGGTTTCAATTTCCTCATTTGTAAAACTGGGATAAAAAAGCTTCTGAACGTTATCATACTAATATTTCTAAGTGTAGGACCTAACCAAGGCCTGGTATATATTAGGTGCTCAAGAAATGTTAAGTTATAAAAATGGGATCAAAGTACCTGTTTACTTTATAGGCTTCTGTGTAACAGCGAATGAAATAAAGCCTGTGAAAGTGCCTTGTGCATGTTAAGACCCACAGAAAGCCAGGTCACAGCTTGGATGAAGACGGTGATTAATAATGCGTTGAAAGGCAGCATGGGATGGATGCCTGGCACAAACTCTGGATATTAAAGGAAGAAATAACCTTTTTCCAGTGGCGAGATAAAGAAAGGCTTCATAGAAAATGTTTTATCTGGGGCTTGAAAAATTGGTATAATTTTGACAAAGAGAGACAGCAGGGAAGAACATCAGGGGAGAGACCAGCATAAACAAAGGCGGTTAGGAAGGCACAGGGCAGGCACACCAGGGGGATGGCGAGGAAACTAGCCTGGAGGAGGGCCAAGGGGGGTTAATTCTGGAGAGGAGAATCAGAATCAGATTGGAGAAGGCGTTGAGTAGGCAGCAGTGCAGGTATCTATGGTCTGTACCTGTTTAACTAGGCTCATTCCCTGGCCTTAGTGACTGATTTGGATGGTCGTGTGTCCCAAGTCAGGGGCACTGGGGAAGATGCAGCTTTCTGCTGTGGTGCTCATTTGGTAAGATGTCTGTCTTGAGTTGCCGATGACTCTCAATGTCCACCAGAGGTGGACATCAGAAAAACTGAACCCTGATGGCCTGGCCTGATCCCCTGGATTCAGTGAGGCCTGAAGCAAGGGACTCATCCTCCATATTTGCCTTTTGTTTATGCTCATTCAAGCTGGCTTTGTGTCAAAAGCCAAAGCACCCCAAGACTCCCATTAAAATGTATAGTCTTTACTTCAATAGACAATGAGGAGTTGCAGAGGACTTTTGAAAGAGTAGTTCTACTAGAAAGGCAGACTAGAGACTGGATTGGATTGGGAACTGAACCAATATGGATGGGAAATGGATTCAAGAATGGTAATGGGCTATAGAAACACAAATATCACTGTAACAAAAGTGAGATGAATTTGAATGAGTAGTAGTGCCAGTGGAAACAGAAAGGAACAAAAGGATTTGAAAGAGACAGAAGGAAAAATTAATAAAAATCAGGGACTTAGGCAGGTAAGGCAGAGGGGAAGAGGACAGAGAGGTTTTGAGGCTATGGACTGAAAGAACGCTACAGCTTGTCTGCTCCCCACCCCACGCCTCTCCCACTTAGCAGAGGACGGCTGAGGTCCTCACCTTTTCAGCTGTGGCAGATGCTGGATCTGAGGAAGAATCTTCATAAAACTTTCCTTTTGTGTATCACTTATTTGCTGTGTGACTCTGGGCAAGCTATTTAACTTTTCTGGGCCTCTATTTCCTCATTTATGAACTGAAGATAATGCTAGCACTGAATTCACAGGGCTATGGTAGGGATAGATAAGTTATTTAGATATATAATTGGCCCATGATATGTGTTCAGCGAGTATAATTAGGATATTGCTATAACATGAAAAGTATATTCAGGGTGATCTCTGCGATGTAATTACAGACACATTTGGAAGTTAGGTAGTTGTCTAAAGTCACACAGCTTTTAAGTGGCAAGGCTGGAAATCATATCCAGTTCTAATTCTTGGTCCTAAGCTCCTTCTATTAAGCCAAAAAATGGTCGCATGTTCGCCCACCCAGACCCATGACAAAGAAGAACTCCTTGAAAGTCTAAGAGGTAACACTGTGGTGGGCCAGGTGAGTATGATCCAAATCCTGAATCCTGATGTTAAAAAGAAAAAGGTCGGAGGTTGAAGAGTGGTGCTGATTATTAAATTTTCTACAGAGTCTCAGATAAAAATTCCTTCTCTCCTCTTTAGCGTATGCTTAATTTTGTTAGTTTCAAGTGCACTGTGAAGGGTTGAGGTTTTCCTTTCACTGGGACCCAGATCTGCCACCTTACATGTTTGGCCCATGGCTCCATTTTATGGCGAATGACTTCAGATACAAGAAGGTCTGAGCCATCTATGTCTGACAGAATCTAATATGCTTTTTTCTTGAATGCCATTTCTGATCCAAATTCTAGGGTATTATATAAAAAAATAAGTACCACTTTTCCCTTCAATCTGGATGACAAATAATTTGAAGTTGTCTCCTAATTATCATTATTTATATATCACAGCAGCATCACTTGGCATTTTACAAAACAGAGGAAGGCACCCTCCAGGCACAGATACTTAAAAGACAGTTAAGACAATACATTTATAAAACCCCAGGTGAGAGGGTGGACATACATCACACATGAGAAATTGCCGGCTTTTCACTTCATCAGCTTTGGGAGTGAAAGAGCCAGTTATCACTGTGATGATCTAGTTTTAGTGACTTCGCTCAATCACAGAGGACAAGACGCATGCTCAAGTTGCAGTTAGAGATTTTTTTAGTTGCATCTATCTGAGTAGCAACCTCAAGAGTAAAACACTACACAAGGCACCAAGTTTTCCTGGATAAAACAGTGATAGCAGCTGAACCTTCCAGAAAGGGCACACTTAACCAAAAATGGACTAATTGACGAGGAAGCAAATTTCAGGAAGGTGGTTGGCATGTCCTTCCTGTATGATCAACAACTGGAAGCCTTAGGAAAAGCTTCATGGAGGAGGGTAAACCTATCTGGGCCTTGAAGGATGGGTTTTTTAAACAGCAAATGGCCGTTTGATAAGGTGGAGTGCACTTAATAGCATAACATCACTGGATGTGACATCAAGATTTTTTTTTTCTTTTTTGCATGGGCAGGCCCTGGGAAACGAACCCAGGTCTCCGGCATGGCAGGTGAGAACTTTGCCACTGGGCCACCATGGACCACCCAACATCAAGATTTTGATCCAATTAGAAGCCTACAGAGGATCAGTCTCTGCTTTCAGCTTGTTTATCTGCTTGGGTTAAATGACGTTGCTGCAACTGCTAAAGTCAACTGCAGTCTTTACTGAGCACCTGCTGAGCGAGAGGCATTATTCTATGCACTTTATAGGTAATAGTTCTTCATTCTTCAGTGATCTAACGAGGTAGGGACCAAACTGTCCCCATTTTACAACTGAGAAAAAGGAGGCATATGGAAGGACATCAACTGGCTCAAAGTTTAAGACTACTCAGAATCCCAACTCCAGGATGTCATACTCCAAAGTCCATTCTCTTTCTTTCATTTTGGCTTCTATAGATCCGAGATCCCTAAATCTTTAAACTGTGTGCTCTGAGAGAGTTTCTTTTCTTATTTTTGGTATTTCTCCAATGTGTTCCCCTATATGCTCTGTCTCTTTCCAGATTATCTCAGTGTCTGAGACAAGGGGTAGTAAGCCCAAGATCACACAAGTTAAGTGGAAGTTGCCTCCAGAGCTGATTCTCCTCAATATGCTAATAGGTACTCTAGGGGTATTGGAGCACAGGGTATGTGGGGAGGGGGCTGTAGGGTAGCTGATGCCACATGAAAGAATCTGGACATGCTCAGATAGGTCGAGGGGCGCCACTAAAGTTTAAAGGCAGGGAACACAGATCCTGATGTGTGGGTAGAAACACACACTTCAGCAGTAGTGGGGTAGGAGCCTGAGGAGGTATGGAATGAGAGGAACAGGATCAGTAACGGGGAGAAAGAAGGTGATTTAAGACAATCACCTGCAGAACAGACAGCAAAACTCCTGCTAGGGCAGACAGGGATGGGATGTGGCGACTGGATGTGGAGGGGTAACAGGAAGTAGTGGAATGCAAGGGTGGCAGCTTTAACAGCTGACCTGGAGAGCACAGGAGCTTATCAAGAATCCCCACTTGAAACAGTATTGCCTGGTGGGGGCCTCCTGGGAAACCCTGACAGCCCACATGGATGGCTAGGCCAAATCAGGTCATCAGGATGGGGGTGGGAGGGCAAGGAGCAGGTGACAGTGATGGTTCTTGTGAATCTTATTTAGTTCTTCCAACCAGAACTGCAGTCACAATTAGGAAGCATATACTTGTGGTATCTGCCATTTTTAGCAAAAAGATAACAAAATCATTTAACCAGTCAAGAGAAAAGAGAAAGTAGAGATTTGAAGTCTGCAAGTTCTTGGGGATTTGATTGAAGCATTTTTTATTCTGATCACAGAAAGGAGAGAACCCACTATCTCAGGGGCAAATGAACAGGGGGCTCAGAAAAGGTCAAGGTATCTTCCAGCCTTCAGATAAGCACAGAGAAGCTCAGGATATTATGGTCTGGGAGGAAACAGCTTTGGACATTTATCCTGGGTTTTTGGATGGCTTACACATTATTCCTAGAGGTAGCAGAAATTTTAGTCACAAGGTTAGGTAAACTCAAATCCAGAGCCTAGCAAGAGTCTGACAAAGTACATGCTTAATAAATATCAGTGAACTGAATGAAGTTCCAGGAGAAAAATACATATATCTCAAAACAGCTGATTTTTTATATCATTGGATCTTTCCTATATTGAGATTTTTCTGTTTCTAAATGAATTAGCCTAATCGAAAAGTAAATACATTTAAAGGAACATCCTGGAAAATATTAAATAACTGATAAATTGTTTTGAGACCTCTGAAGAATAAAAGTCTTCAAATTAAATCAAATATTTCTTTAGCACCTACTATGTACAAAGCATCGCTAAGTATTGGGCACACCGAGTCTAATGTACTGGACAGCAATCTCCACAGTTCTTGAACATGTTCCTAATCAAAGGAAATGCTACTGATCACATGCTCTAATTACACATTAGATTTATCTCCAAATGATGTGTTCACTGATTCATTTGTATAAAAGAGCAGAAAAAATGGGAACACTCTGATATTTGGCTGCCAGGGAACTTATCTTCCCTGGGTCTTCTGGATCAATTCTCAGAGGTTTCAGATGGCATCTTCGTATGAATGAGCAATGCTGGCTCTCTACCCACTAGTTTTCAGGCCATAAGCAGTGGCACCTCATACGGCCACTTGGGTTCCAGAGTAACAGTCTTTATCAGGGCTGTGGAAAAGCAGAAAACTGCAGGGTTCTTTTTAGGTGACTACCTCTGCTGTGTTCGAGACTGCCCCACTCTGGGGACAACATCTGACTGTCTGCAATGCTGGCCTCAAGTCAGCTTCCTGGAACACAGTGATCGGGCGGCCTACTGGGGAAGGACAAAAGTGGCAACTCCGGTTGCTGCTAACTTAGAAATGTGGGTGTTCCAGACACGGAGTTCTTTACAAGAGGGACAAAGGTGGGCAGATCTCAGGAAAATGAGTTCTGGATGATATCTAATCAGAGGGATGACTACAAAACAATGTATTAAGTTTATCTGGCATGTAGCTAAAAACATTAAAAGGCATGTTTTGCTGGTACCGAAGAAGAAAATCACCCCTTCCCCCAAAACAAAAACAAAATAACTAACACCGGGCTTCACAGTTTACAGCAAACTGTGTTCTTGTTAGTAAACATTTCAAGACTATGACTGACATAGAAATCTTTAAGAGAGTTTATTAAATATATAAAAATTAGCAGTTGTAAGCACTGCAAAGAATCCTAATGTTTGTGTGTATATTTTAATTTCAACAAGACAGCTGCAAGTGAGCTATTCCACATTGTAAATTGCTTTCAAGATTCCTGAACATGTTTAAGCACTGATTATATGTTACACCCATTGGACTAAATTAATGTAGTCTCCAGAGACCCTTGTTTTGCATTTTTGTTCTCCTTACATTGCTCAGTATAGGGCAATGCGTACTCTAGGAGCTTAAAGGAAGCATTATCAACTCACAGACATTTGCTAAGAGCTCCCATGTCTCAGGCACTATGTGAAACAAGCTCACTGTCCAGGCAAGGAGACACATAGGTCAGTGATCACCGTGCAATGGGATGTGTGATAAACCCCAGGTTCAAGAAAGCTAAGGCATGCAAAGGAGGGAGTACCTGGAGTGAAGGCAGGTGAAGGAGGGTCATCGAAGGGTCATTCCAAATACAGATGAAGGCCGGCTGGAAGCGGGAGGCCTGGCTCAGACTAAGAATAAGTATATATATGGGCCTGAAGTGTCAGAAATCAAGAGGTAAGAAGTGAGACCCAAGTAGCCAGGAGTCAGGGCACAGAGTGGAAAGCAGGTCATGCTGGGAGTTGGGATTAGATCCCCAAGCATTTGAAGCAGAGTGGTGACAGGATTGGATCTATTTCCACAAAGACCATCTCCACAGCGGATTGAAGAGACTCCTAAAGGAGACCCAAGGAAGCAAAGTGGGAGGCTACTGGAACAAGAGCTCATGTGTCCTGGAGACAGTGCCAGTGGGGGGTTGCAAGGGGGACAGATTATTGAGTGGCATTTAAGGAGTGAGAACTGACAGGACTTGGTGATTAAATCAAGTGGTGATTGAAAGAGAAGGCACTAAAGACGATCTCCACATTTTGAGCCTGAAAAATGGGGTGAGTGTAAGGAGTAACCCATCAATAACCAGAATTTTTTTATAGTATAGTTTAATGATTATGATAGTTTTGATGATGTCTGCAATGTTCTATATTCTCAGGTAACTTTTGAATAATATAAATTATCATTATAATTTTAAGATTATATATTTTAAGACTCAAATTCTCTGATGATTGGCCTGCTTAAGAAAATTTAATGACTTTCTACTAATTCATGCAAAATAAAGTCTATCCCACAGTATGCCCTTCTTTCCATTCTGCTTCAGAATAAGATTCCAGCCTATTGTGCTCCATTCCCACCCTCCCTCTTCTCCAAGTCCCATTCCAGGAACAGGGAACTGTTTGCTGTTTCCTAAATACAACATGTATCTCTGCCTGCAAGCCTCATCTCCTCTGGACTGTGGGTTAAACTTGTATCCATTTTAAGGCCCAGGTCAAAGGTCATCTCCTTAAAGAAAATGTTCCCAAGTTCCCCAGATGGATTACATGTTCCTGCTTCTCACAGTCCTTATATTTTGTATGCCCAAACCACAGTTCTCACTACATATCTTGATTATTTCTGCTTCCCCAATTTAATATATGAGTTTCCTGAGAACACTAACCCCATTGATGGGGCAGTCCCAGGAAGCCAGAATGTTTGGTTATGAGACAGGAATGAACTTTGAGCAGGGAACAAATTGGCTGTGTGGGCTGGGGAGCCGCTCATTTAAGCCAAGTGTCTCATTTCTGTATTCAAACCTCATAGACCCTCAGAAGAATGACAAATGCCTCATGTCATAGGTCTCTGAGCTGCCCTCAAAGTCAAAACCATAAATATTAACGTTGTGAAGGCCAAGCAAAGGTCTCCCACTTTTCCAGAGGCTTCACATAACAGTAAACAACCTAAGTGACATACAGCTTAAGGACCAAGTATCTGAGATTACCCCCAAACCCATAACTTTTTGCAGCCTGACAAAACATCTATCAACACACATATGGTAGTATACCTCGTGGTGTGCTTCCCAGCTCACAACAATTCTCCCTTCTCTGGAAACAGATGTGATATTGGGGAAAGGAACTGGGTTGTGTGCCATATGACCCTATCCTCTGTTTGGGGGTAGACAGGAGACTTAAGCTCGAACAGTCACTGGACATGCAGGACGGCTGCCATCTAAGGGGGACAGTCAATGTGGCTGAGTGATACCAGTGGTGGCAATCCAGAGGGGTCTACTGCTAAGGTTCCCAAAGCTAGCCTGGTTCCTTCTCTCTCAAGCCTCAACTATTCAACTCTTCCATGACACTCCTCCGGCTCCTTTTCAGTAAGTCCCCCTATCCCTTTTGGGCTTGAGTAAGCTCAAATTGGTTTATATAATATGCAACCCAAAGAACATTTATATCTCCCTTTCAGCCCTTTGGGTTCTGAAACCCAGCGACCTGCCTCACAACCTCTAGCCCTCACCTGTGACATCCCTTATCTTATTATTCACAAACATGGTGCCTATTTAACTTTTATGGCCTTTTTATACATCCAACCACTTCTTTGGGGGTGGGGACAAAGTTGAAACACTTCTGTGTATTGTCCATAACAAAATGGATGAAAGGACCTTCTCCAAGTCATTTATGATTCACTGATGGATATGAACAACCCAGCCAAATGGAAAAGTGGCTAATGACACAATGGCAGCTCGTGGATCTTTACTAGTGTTATGGAGGAAGCCTGCTGTAAAAGCACTGTTCCAGTTCTATATCTTGAGACATGATAACAGACACTCCTTGAGAATCTGCTACCTTCTTAGTCAATATGTAATTACATGGTCACCCTGCTTGGGGCCCAGCTCTTGAATCTGATGGTATAGCAGATAAGGAGTGGAATGATATTTTTTGTTTCTATCTGATGGCCTTCACATGCAACTGAATCTCTATTTTACCTAAATTGTGTTATAGTGGGGCTCTTTCTTTTCCAAAAGTTATAGAAATAAGAAAAGAATCCAGTATAAAGCCCATTTGTTGATTCTAAATGATTATGCCCATTTTTGCCTTCTCTAAAGTATAATCAGAGAAACAGTATATGAGGTAAAAATTAATAGCTTAGAAGGGTCTAAAAGACCTGGAAGGGCAATATATATTTTTTTCTGTTACCATTTTCATGATCTGAAGCTAGGGATCAGAACATTTAGAAACGTCTAGAATTTTGCAAATGCTGATAACAAAACCCAAAGAAGAGAGATGCGGAATCTGTTCCATTATTGACGTTATACTTGGGAGATAATTCTAGTCTTAGCTTAAAACTACAGGTACTACAATCACACAAATTACTGAATATTATTATCACACTGTTTTGAGTTTCCTATTTCCCAGCTGTGATAAAGTGAAAGGATCATGAGGGATCAGTTAGAAGACCAAGGTGAGGGCAGGCCCTTACTCCTCAGCTGTGGAACCTTTGGGAAGTCATATCCCTGTCTATAAAATGAGAGTAAACATCTATCTTCCAGGGCTGTGGACACTGAAATCTTCAGCTGTAAATGGTGTACACACCTGCTTTGTTTTATTCTGTAGGAAAGAACCAAAATGTACTGAAATCTTATGGCACTACACTCAGAAGAGGCCTGCAGGACAGTTTTGTAGCAAAACCCCTGTGATAAGAGGCAAGGATGGATAGAGATTGAGGGAGGAGAGGAAGGGAGGAAAGAACTGTACGCCTAAGAATAATGTGAAGAGAAACCATGAGGAATACTGTTGGGGGTAGGGTGGAAACAAGGGTTCTCTCCAATGTGCCTGAAGACTATGTGAACTCCCAACATTACCCAAATCAAAGCTTAAGTCTCTGTATAAATACATAAGACTACCTTAACTAAATCTTTTGACCCAAAGTGGCTTACCATGGAGCTGCACTCTTTGTGTTTCACTATCACAAGGTGAACTATAGTCACATGTTGAAAAGCAAAGAAAGAGGAACATATTAGACATCTCATTGTGTGTGCATTACTGACTCTTTCCTTGGACAAGCACATGCTCAAGAGAGGGAGTGAGGAGGAGAGATGGGACATCTTGAGTCCTATGTGCCTCTTCGAGTGGGAACATCTCTATGGGCCAAGTATGATTCCAGTGTTTAAAGAAACATATGGAAAAAAAAAAGAAACATGTGGTTTCTCTAACTTGGTCCATAAGCAGAAGCCAGCTGCACCATTTGGTGTTCAGCTGAAGAAATCGGTGAGCTGTTCCAAGTTAGAAGACAAGCTGACTGTGCTGGCTTTCTTGGAAGACATGGTTTCCAGTGAGGTGACTTTCCAGAGTGTTTATAAGATAAGTCTGATCACACACATCTAGCAGGTGAACTCACTCTCTAGCGGGTGATGGGAGCTTCCCTGCCTCCTGGCTTGTGATCCTGCGATGCCCTTTCCAGTGCTTGCCATTTACCCTAAAGCCTGTGTATCCTTCAAAATCTCAAACCTTCCTGTTGCTCATTGGTGTCCTCCAATCATCCCAAATGAAAGTATCCTGTACTTGGCTTGGCCATTCCTTTGGTGTCTTACTAGCCACCCGTAATAAATCATTGTGCCATATCTTAGGATATTTACTTAAATATTGTTAACTTTACCCAAAGCTGTATTTTCACTTTCTAATCAGGCACATGCCTTGAGAGTTGGGATCCCACTGCACACAGAACAGTGAGGGTTTAATAAGTTCATCAGCATAGGTCAGTGGTTAAAGCATGGGCTTAAAGTTAGAATACCAACTCCACTCCCTACTGACCTTGGACAAGTCATTGTGACTGAGGAAAGAGAACAGAAAAAAACAATTAATGTGACAAATGAACAATCAAGCAACTTCAGAGACCATGAACTTACGAATGCTGAAGGGAGGAAAAGGACTCCAAGCTCATAAGAGCGGATCATTAGCTGGGCACCGTTTTTTTCTAAAGCTCCCCAGGCGGCCTTGGACAGATTAGCGCTGCAAGAGACAAGGATACAGAAAGGGCTGTTCCAGTGAGGCAGTTGAGTGTGGGTCAAATTTGCACAGCTGTAAGAACGTCAGTCGAAACAAAATATAAAGCAGCAATTACATTTTTTTTCAGAATTAAAAATTTTTGGAAAAGAAATTAAAATCCCGCTGTGTCATAATCCTTGAGATTTATCTAATTGCTAATTGGGATAGTTTCACCTTCATCTTCATTTTCCCGAGGGAAGCTAGTAAAAGGATTATCCTTCCTTCAAAAGATTCTTATTTTTTTGCTCCAAACTCTTTGTCTTTTCAAAACCTTGGTGTAGCCAAGATGTCTAGTTTTGCTCTATCTGAAAGTAGCATTTAAGAAAAAAGTAGAGTATGTCAATATAATCTTGTACAGTAGCAAATGAATCCTTTTCCCTTTCTGCCTTTATTTGGCCAGGTAGCCCTAATTTCTGATCTATGGGTAACTGGACTCTGAGGGCCCCAGATTGATATTTGAATCAGGGAAGAAATGGTGCACTTAGAATCATGTTGTATATAGTCAAGAGAGAATTCTGGATATGGCTGAAAAAAATCACATGGTACAGTAGGAGAAAGGAGACTCTAGCAGTGATGGGATGGGAGGTGCCAAGATGTCCAGGAGCCTAGACTCCCCCACAGTACATCGGCAGAGGACTCCCATCCACCATTTCATTAACGTAAGCCCACCATAAACATTATTTTCATTTAGGCGCCTACAATTCTATCTCATCTTAAAAATGTATAGTAAGACCTCAGCTATTCAGAAACCTCGAAGTTTGACTTTGTGGATAACTGAGTATTTCAAGATTCTTTCACTCAATTCAAGCATTAAGTATTTCCTAAGCTAGATCTGGGAACTACTGCCTGCTGAAAACAGTTATCAAGTAAGATGAAAAGAATGATCCCTGTTCTATAAGAACATAGAGAAAGAATGTGGAATAAAGAGCTAAGGAAAACTCTTAAAATTATATATATATATATATATATATATAATATTCTCCTTTATATATAAAGGAGAAAACAGTGCATTGCAGACCTCCCAGCCTTCTTGAGGACCATCCTGTGGAGAGAAGATCTTTCTTTGAAGTAAAGGCCACAATCATTATCATCTGTAACATGTCGCAAAGATATAAAATGCAGAGGAAGTGGAATGTTTAGGTAAAGTAGTATTATTACTCTAGGAAAATGTTTTCTTTAAAAATACAAAACAGCTCAGAAAATGGACTAAAAGGCAGATTCACAGAAAGATGGACTGATAGAACGTTGGATAGCTAGAACGATCTGGCAAATGTGGCAAAATGGTAAAATTGGTAGATCTGGGTGATCTGAGGGTGGGGATGGGGTATGCTAGAGTTCTCTTGATGGGATTTGTACTATCTTTTTAACTGTGCTAAAGGAATTTCAAAAGAAAAGTGACCTCCTGAGTGAAGATCTAATGGCAAACTAATGCATGAATTCGAGGTGGAAATAGTCTTCCTATGAATGTTTTTCTCACTTCCTAGATTACTGCATTCCTAACTAATTGCCTTGTCTTATTTGCATTGTAAAGCACATAAAGAGATTTCCCCCACCCCTACCCCCAAGAAGGTTTGTTCTAAGACCTGAAGGCTTACTCCAAAGTGCTGGTGCCTTTCCTGAGGCCTGGCGACACCACAGGGGTGCTCACAGCAAGTACTTCTGTTTTTGAAACTCCAAAGGAATTCTAGCTTGTCTTCTCTATTCAGGAACTATTGTCTTCTGTTAATCCTGGCTTCTGTTGCTGCTGCTGCTCCTAGAACTCACTTCTGCCATTCTGGTCCCCTGCCCATGTTCTTCCATTTTCCTTCTGACTCCAGCTGGGTTGGACTTTTCCCATTGAATGCAATGAATGCAAAGAGGGATTGGGCTTTTAAATTTACCTTGGATTCTATTCTATAAATCAGAAAATTCCAGAGGGCAGATTTTATATATCCAAAGTTCTACCATCCACCAGAAGCTCTGCCTAAGCCACTAAAAAAGTAACACTGAATAAAAACAGTGGCTTCTGGGGGCATGGAGGCATCTGTCATTCAGGGCTCTATTGGAGAAGCAGAACCATTAGCAGGTATATGTACACATATATTTTTATTTACAGGGTTGTGACATGACATTGTTGTGGGAATTGGTAAAGCAGTCTCTGGAAGACTGCTGTTCTTGAGCCTGATGCTGGAACTTGAAGTCTTTAGGGCAGGCAGAAGAGGAAAAAAAGACAGATTTAAAGTGGGGGAGACCAAGAACAGGCCAGAACCTACAAGCATAAGCTGAAGCCAAGGAGCACAAACTGAAACCCGAGTCAGTTCTTGTTGCCTCTGGCACTGGGGGTTGTGGGTGTCCTGTAGAAGCCAGGCCTTTTGTGACAAAACATGGGCACTTGGCTGGCCTAGGAGTTAGAGATGCTGACAGAAGACTATGGGAGTATCTGCAATAAACAGTTGCAGGTCAGCTGCTGCCTCAAGCCACCACGGTGAGCCAACAGTTAGTGTGTGAATTATAAAAATGGCTCCTGACTGACATCCACCCTCCAAATGTCTCACAAGAATTCCCCTTGGGGCCTATCCTAACCCGAAACATACAAGAAAGGGAATTCTGGTGAATGTAGTTCAGCCTTATCAAGTTGATACATAACAAAGCCACCACAGGGGGGGATGTTTTTTTCTGAGCCCTAGGTTAAGTCAACCAGTGGTCAGTTTTTCAATTAGACAGTTTTATAGGTCCCTTGCCTCTAAGCTCAACTGGTGGTAAATTACTCTGCCACAACTTGGAGTGCAATGTGTGGTCTGATCTCAAGACAACAATATGGAAATACTGTCCAAAGCTTTAAAAGCAAATTTAAACTGACCATGTATAACCAAAAAAAATCCCTCAAGGAAATCTCAGGAGGGCAGAGGAATTACATCTAAGGTATATGAAGAGAAAAAGAAAGCTAACGACAAAAGAGCTGTGGACCTAGAACCAACAGGTAGAGGTTTTAGCCTCAGCTTCCCTATTAACTGTGACATCCAAAGTCACCTCTCCTCTCTAAAGAGAGGAAACCAAAGTTTCTATCTATAGGGTGAGGGGGTTTTAGCTTATGAGGTTAAAAGTCCTTCCCAGTCAAATATTTACCATGACTAAAGATACCCATGTTCACATCTAATTAGATGGCTCCCCTCCAGTGATGTATTTTAATCACAAGGATAAAGTCTATGATTTTCACTAGGAGCTCACCACTGAGAATGCATTTGAATGTTCATGATATTGTGTTTGGGAAACAGCCACACAAGAAAGAAGGGGAGAGCAATGAAGGAGACCTCTGGACCAAAACCCTGCTACATGCCTCTTGAGGTTATTAAAAGATTAGAATTCAGTAACGTCGCAGCTGCCCTCTTCAACCCTGGCTTGAGCACCTGGTAGAGCAGCCAACTGGGTCTACTTTAAAGTTTTTGTTAGAAGACCTACAAGTCCCCAAGGATGACTGCTGTTATGGGAACATGTGTCTGCTGATGAAACATTTCTTTTCATCATTAATTACTTAACAGTCTAGGCAGCAGCTGCACACAGAGTGCAGGGACAACTTATAGACTGAGAATTTTGGCCACGACATTCCTAGAGGACCAGGAATGTGGGGGAGCAGACACTTTCATGGACAACTGCAATAAAGCAGAGCGTCCACAGAGGACAGTTCTTAGAGAAGACGTAGTCTAAGGCAGCTACAGCAATGGAGGGAATTGGGAGCAGGAATGATTAACTCCAGACAACATTGCTGTCATCCCTTTCCTAAAGTGTCACAGCAGTACACCTTTCACAAATATGCACTAGCAATGTAGTTTACCTTAACACTGCATTTTGTTGTAGGTTTTCTTGTATTGCCCTTGGGCTCTGTTTCTTTTTATGAAGTGAAAAACAAAAGGTTCAAAAGTAACAGGGAAACATTCTTACTGTGAAAGACTCAAGTTATATATAAGTATATAAAAGGATATAATCTTTAATTTTGATAGCGCCTGTCAAATTTCCCTCTAATACATCTTTCCATTTTTAGTGTCATCAACTATGAATAGAATAATCTTTTCTTATATCCTTGATCACACTGAGCAGATAATATCTGTTAAAATGCTTCCTACTTTCATAGGAAAATAATATTATGTTTAAATATGATTTCCCTGATTACTAGTAGTTGTTCAGTATTTTGAACCATATTTATTGACAACAGTGTTTCTTAATTTTGTCAATTATCCACTTTTAATTTATGTTGTCTTTTTATTGATATACAGTGTGTGTTAGTTTCCTATGGCTGCTGTAACAAATTACCTCAAACTTAGTGACTTAAAAAACCACACAAATTTATTATCTTACTGTTTCTAGGTGTCAGAAGTCCAAAATAAGTCACACTGGCCTAAATTCAAGCTGTCAGCAGGGCTGTGTTCCTTCTGGAGGCTCTAGGGAAAATCTACTTTCTTGCTAGTTCTGGCCCCATTTCTCTTGGACTCTCTCTTCTGCCTTCCTTTTCCACTCATACTGACCCATGTAATTAATTAATTAAGCCCTGCTGGTTAATATCCTCATTTTAAGGTCAATTGATTAGCAAACGTAATTTCATCTGCTACTTCATTCCTCTTTGCTATGTAATATAACATATTCAAAGGTTCCAGGGATTAGGACACAGACATCTTTGGGAGCCCATTAGTCTGCCAACCACACAGTGCTTTTCATTTTACATTTATGGTGTATATTCTCCTAGATTGCCAAATTTGTTTATGACAACCTTTGTGGTTTGGAAGGTCTTTTTTGCTTGCTCTTTACTTTGGTGGAGGGAAGGAAGGTTATTCAAGTTATAATCTTTTCCTTTATAGCTTCTGAGTGTGAAGTCTTCTGAGTTTTTGGAAAGACCTTCCTCATCCATCCCAAATTATTTCTTTAAACCATTATAATAAATATTATAGTTTCTTATGTTTAACTTTTGAATATATATAAAATTCCTTTGGGGCAACTTTTAAAACACTTTACATAATGGTATCTTCCATGAATGCTTGTATACAAATCAACTATACAACTGTCTGGACCCAGTACCTCTTCTCAGAACAGAATTAAAAACTATTTTTAAAATTTCTCAATGGCTATTGCTTATTACATTGTCTTTCACTTCTTATTTCAATTTTCATAATTTATATTTTCTCAGAGTATTGAACATTTTTACGGTATTATGCTATAGTTTTATTTTTAAGTAGCTTCCGTATTTTTAGTTACATCTCTTATTTCTAATGAATTTTATATCTTTTTCTCTCTTTAGCTTTTAAATATGATTTAAAATCTAAAAGTTTTCTAAATTTCCATCCACCTTAATGACAGCTTGGCTTTACTGATCAACTCTACAGTA